>JABCMJ010001250.1:0-11885 GCA_014822125.1 Arbutus unedo
CAATTTATTCTACAATAGACCTTGCGACACACCAAGCCCCACTTGAGTTGTAGGCGCGGTGGTAGTTAGAGGTAGTGGAGCAGCGGTTGGTACAGTGGTGGCGGATGACAATGGCAATGGCAGTTAGTGGCAGTGGAGGTTAGCGGTGATGACCGATGGTGGTTAGTGGCAATGGTCGACAGTGTGATGGTAAAAGGTGACAGTGGTGATGGAGGGAGGAGGCGGCGGCGGCGGCGGTGGTGGTTAGTGTGGTAGCGATGGTGATTAGTGTTAGTGGTTGGTAGCGTGGTGGTGACAGATGATAGTGGTGGTGGTAGTAGTAGTTAATGACGGTGGTGGTCAACAGTATGATAGTTAGTGGCGATGGTCAACAGTATGAGGGTTAGTAGCGATGGCGAGTGGCAGTAGTGGTTAGTGGCGGATGGTGGTCGGGGTGAGTGGTGGCGGTAGGGATGGCAATTCCGTCCGATCAGTTCGGATTGGAGTTTCGGGAATTTTTTTAGGAAACGGGTTGGATTTGGAGGCGAAAGTAAGAAAAAAAAAGGGAACGAGTCGGAAGCGGGGTTTGGTACCTCCGCCCCATTCCTCACTCCGTTCCCCACCCCGTTCTAAACTTTTTATTTATAACTATTTACAATATCTTTTTTCCTAATCCGTATAAAATTACCCATGTATAGATGTATATATATGTATATTAGTTCATTGCCCATGTATAGATATATATTAGTTCATATATAGATGTATATATGCATATAAATTTGAGAATATATATGTGTATAGATGTATGTGTGATCATATAGTTAAAATTTAATTTGTTTTCAAATGGTTAGTTTAGAATATAGTCTTAAAAATTTTAATTTGTCTTCATGAATTAAGTTTTTTTTAATCAAAAAAATAAAGCGGAGCGGGGATCCCCGATCTCCGTTTGGGGTGGGGATGGAGGGTGGGATTCATTCCCCGAACGGAGAATGGGGCGGGGATGGAGGTATAGTTTAGATTCGGAGATCGGATGCAGGGATGGACAAATTCGGCTCCGATCCGTCCTGTTGCCATCCCTAGGTGGTGGGTGATAGTGTAGTTAGTGTCGGTGGTTGGCAATGTAGTAGTGATGACGATGGTTAGCAGTATAGTGATTAGTGCCGATGGCGGGTGGGGTGGCAGGTTACGGGTGATGGTAGTGGTTAGTGACAGCAGTGATCAATAGTGTGATGGTTAATGCTACTAGTTAGCAGTACAGTGGTTAGTGATGGTGATGTGAGACAATGGGGGTGGATGCTGGCGATGGTGGTAAGTGGTGGGTGGAGGTGCTGGTGGTGGTGGTTAGTGGTAGTGGTGATTAGTGTGATGGCGGGTGGCGATGATGGTTAATTCCAGTGGTTAGTAATGTGGTGGTGGCGAGTGCCAGTAGTGCTGGTGGGTGGTAGCGGTGGTAAGTGCAAGGTTATTAATGTTGTACCGTACCGGTTGGTACCGCCAAGTACGTATTGTTTTGGCGAAAAACGATACCAAATACCTCTAATACTATATCATTTTAAATACTGGTCAAGTATTGACCGTACCGGCTTCGGCCATATTGGCCGGTACCAACTTTTTTTTTTAAGAGTTGTGAAAAAAAATTAATTTTTTTGACTCTCTCTGTGGAGTGTGTGTGTGTGTATGTGTATTGATAGTTGCGATAAATCTGATACAGTACCTAGTCCGGTACCGGTACGTATCATACCAATAAAAAAATCAGTACTCAAGTCTCCGGTATTCAGAACTTTGGGTTAGTGTAGTGGTTAGTGACAAGTGTCGATAGTGGTTAGTGGCGGTGATCGGTAATGTAATAAATAGTTTTTTTTTTAAAATTCTTTTAAATGTGTTAATCATTTTTAATTAAGTAAGGTGTAGTTACTTAATTGTTTACTCTTTATTTTTGCTGAAGACCTAATGTATTAAGTTCCTCAACGTTTCATTATCAAACTGACTTAATACTTTTTTAATTAATCTATTATGTTTTAAGTACTAAAAATAAATTATCAAGCAACCTAAGTTTAAATTACAAAGCCCTTATAATTTCTTAGTTATATCAAAGTTGAAAAACCATTAAAGCAGTAATCTTTTTTAGAGAGGACTCTCAAAAACAAATCACGCTCAAATAAAAAATGAAATGAATTTTATTAAAATATTCAGATTCTTATAAAAAAATGTATTAAAAATACAGGACTTGTAGCATTTTAATCAATGAAAATAAAAATAATATTCACCCAAACAATTAATAAAATTGCACTCATACAAAATAAATTTGAGTTTAAATAGAATCATCTTCGGGCAAAGCCCTCGCAGTGTAAAAAAGTCGTTAGTTTTTGCCCCTCTCAAAACCATAAACCCTAGCAGTTTGAAAGCCATGGCCATGGGCAATGATGGATCGTCGAACCTGCTCGATCAAGCAATAGGAGTCGGAGACCTTTCTTCCAGTCGAAGCGGCGGCGGCGGCGGTCGAGTGATGCTCATCGAAGACTGCGTTGAGACCAGCGGCGCCTTCGTGCTTCACCACATTATCAAGCGCGTTCTCTGTCCTCCTCACTCTCCCGCCGTCCTCGTCTTCGTCGCCTTCGCTCATCCCTTCTCTCATTACGATCGCATTCTACGTAAAATGGTCGCCTCTCTCTCTCTCTCTCTCTCTCTCTCTCTCTCTCCCCGAGTGTATTTTTGTTGATTGATTTTGCTACGTTTTGCTTTTGTGAGTTGAATTATCTGATTTGATAGTTTGTTTCGTATTTCTGACTGTGTGAACGTGATAGTTTTTTTGTGGGTGTCATTCGTGATAAAAGTTAATTTAGAAGGTGGACTGGTCTGATTATGGTGCGTAGATGCCCTTCTTGTACTTGTGTTACAGTCTTCAACCTTTCATAGTCTTGTAGTTTTCCCAAATTAGCATAACATTTCACTTAATATGTGGACTTGTTTTTATTTACAGTTCTAATGTATGAAGTTGTTAATATATCAGGGTTGCAACTTAGTTGTACAAAGGGATAATAAAAGGTTGATTTTCCTTGACGTGCTTACACTGGAATGTCCAGGTGAGAATCAGGTAAAAATGGTTTCTTCCAACTTTGTCCCCCTTCTTTTATCTTGTCAGATTCTCGTAGACTTAATTAGTTGACTATTTGGAAACTTTTTCACATAGAGAATCGTTGGGCATAAGAAGTGATCTACATTAGCTAAGATGCATGCAACAAGCGATGTTTCAGGCTGCAATACCATGCTCTACCTTTGTGAAATTTCTGTAACACAAGTAACACGCTGTGACATTGTGTTTTTGGACACTGTCATTGCTGGCATAACCTATTTTAAATCTCATAGGTTCCTCCAATTTCGTGCAGTTGGTTATCTTTAGTCAAATTGTACAAGTTGGACGATCAATACAAAAATTGTACAAGTTGAGCTTGTTCTTCGATGGAAAATTTTCAATGGAATCTGTAGATGAAATAATGTGTGGAAACTTTTGAATTTGGAATGGATCAATTCACTAACAGCATCCTCTTTTCTCGAGTCACTGTCAGATGGAGATGGAGGTGAAACTTTTGAAGGGGGACTTGTTGAGTTGTATGGAAAAATCCAGAAAGCTGTGGAGTTTAGCATCTTAAACGGTGGAAGTAGAAGCATCACTATTGTGATTGATGATATATCTCTTATGGAGGTGGCTGCTAAAGGGTCTTCAAATCACGTGTTAGACTTTTTGCATTACTGCCACACTTTAACGACCGAATTTGTAAGACAGTGCGCTAATCAATAACTTTTTCCATCTTTGTTTTCCAGTTCCAGTTGTCTCATTGAGCCATGCCCGGCTATCAATTTTATTTTTTTCTTCTCACAGGGTTGTTCACTAATTGTTCTTACTCATGAGGATATATATTCAAGCTCGGAGAGACCTAGTCTTATTCTACAGATGGAGTACCTTGCTGAAGTTATCATAAAGGCAGAACCTTTAGCCACTGGTTTGGCAACTGATGTTCATGGACAGGTATCATTGTGTTGTAGTGATTCCTTGATTGCATTTTATTGGGGTATATACAATTAATCTGATTGACTGCTTTATATATACCTTATACGGTATTATCTTCGAAGTGGAAAAATTGGTGTTCATGGGTAGCACTTTAATATTTACTCACTTCGATATGTGGCATGGACAAGAACATGACTTGACACATATGCTCTCAGTGGCACAATGAATGGTAAATACTTGGGATTGACATGGCGCTAACCAGACTTTGGATATATTTTCTTTAATCTCATTTCCATTGTGTTATCGTGTGACGTTTTCGGAAGATTTTTCTATTATTTCCTAGAATTCTTTGGTAGCTTCACAATTCACAAATGGGCAATCAATGTTCAGATATTGCTGTATATAGACATGGTGTGTTTGAGTTGTTGAATGGACTCAGCTGTTTCGTAGACAATTTGTTACTACCCAATTAGTCGACTCCTTGTGTTGTTCTCATTCACTTTTCACGTGTACGGTAGCTTACCTTCCAAGTTGATTCCTTTTAAGCAAGTCCAATGTTATGTCGGGTGTCAAATTATTTGGGTTCTGTATTTATGTTGAAACACTGTTATTTAGTTCAACATTTTTTTAAAGCCTATAGTTTTTGGGAAATCCAAATGAAATCCGTTTGCTGTTATCTTTTCACTAAGGAAATTCTTTTCTTGTTAGTTTTGATAAGTTTTGGGAACTCAACTGATATTACAATCAAATATACCTTTATTGATAAAATACCAGAACATGTCAACGATAGGCATCACACCTGATTCTATCCGTTTCAGCACCTATACTATTATGAGTTTCACTTGGTCCTTTTAAGTGGCTATGTTTCCTGATATTTTTTCCCCTCATTATATTCAGTTGACTGTAATGAAGAAAGGAAATTTCGATGGGCTTCAGAACGTACGGAAGAAGATGTCTAACTTCCACTTCAGGGTCAGGGAAAATAGTGTCGAATACTTCCATCCAGGGAGTCGGACTTGAAGATGTATCTTGACAGATAGCCAGGAAAAAAGAGCATAGACATTCAAATCTCCCTATCCCTACTCATTCTTGGAGTGCAAAAACTATTATGCGTGTAAGCTTTAGTTAATTTTTCGAAGCATCATATGACAAAACGAGAGGCAAAATATATTCTCTTTGATTGCTTATGAACATGTTTGTGTATCAAATTGGTTTCCTTTGTGTGTAATGTACATGAGATTTTATGTGTACTTATTTGGTTGGGGCAGAATTGAGTTTGATTATATAACAACAAAACAAACAACAGAATTGAATTTGATTGGTCATGGCAAGAGGCTTTACCTTGTGTGAGCTCTTTATATGTATAATTTCTCATGCGATTCATCGTGTAATGCAAAATGGAGTTCATCAAAATTACATTTGATAGTTTGAGTCGCTGATATTCTGATCACACATTTCTAATATGCAATGTCGTGCATAAAGATTTTCACATTGAGTATCTTTAATTATTATTATTTTCACACTGTGTTTCGCAATCCTTCATATCAAAATTACAACCTCAAAGTCTCGCAATTCCCTTATTGGTATTGCAAACCTTGGCCAAATTATAACTTCAGAGTCTCACAATTTCCTTCATCGGTATAGCAACATGGAGGTCTCGCAATTCCTTTCAGTCAAAATTATAACCTCAGGGTATCGCAATCCCATTTATCGGTATCACAATATTTGGGTCTCGCAATTTCTCATAATCTATCACAATTCCAAATGATTCTGAATATTACTCATTATCGCAATAATAAGATCATCTCACTCTGTCGTTCAATTAACTTTTAATTTCCATGCAAGCATATTGTTTGATCAAGATTTTAATAATGCCCGATTGTTCTTCTTTTATATATGATAAACATATCAAAGTTTACCTAATGAATGATTTGAATCGTAATCGTGATTTGTATTTTGCACCGATCTTTATAACAGAGGATACTAATTGTGTCGTTGTTAGGTCATCATCAAGTAGTGCACAAACACGCTGCCAAATATTTATAAGAGGTTCACAAAGTTAGTATTTTTTTACTTAGCACTTACACATCTAACAACTTATCGTGGTGGTACTAATTGTCAATTGATGATGACCCGAATGATAAGGGCACGTGAACTTTTATCAACCTCTGAAAAAGGGTTTGTTTTGCATTCTTCCGAATTAAGTGGATAATGCATCAGACCACGTTTTTCAGGTTAGGTAGCAGAAATTCCAAATTATTTTACCTTTTCTCTCATATCTTTTTGGCTTATGACTACGAATTCCACCCTATGGCTCACTTATCATGCAGCTGCTGGATAATCAAATTCCATGGAAGCTCCTCTCCCTCAGGTCAGTCTCTCTCTCTCTCTCTCTCTCTCTCTCTCATATGTGCAGCTGGTATTTTCTACCAGAGTGCTGTTTTTTATTTATTTCTCAGTATGGTAATGTTTCATATGCATGGTTCATGTTTGATGCTTCCACCTATTTGGTCCCTTATTCTATCTTCTAATTATCAACAAAATATGAAGAGAAGGGACCGAATCCAATTAACTTGGATGGATCGACAAACACTTTCACAGAAATGTACGGGTGTAAAGAAGGCCCAATTTTCAAGAACTTTGCCAGCGCAAAGGCAAGGGCCTGAGGCAGGGGTCAAACCTACGGCCTAGACCGAACTTATGGAGGTAGGGTGGGGGCTTCAAAGCAATTTGAATATGAAGCAAAAACCAATCAAGAGTTGAAGAAAAATCAAGAACATAAAAGATCCAAAACAAGAAGATAAAGAGGCACAATAAATTAATTACTTTGAAAACCAGGTCCAAGCAACATTGCAAACAGAATTACCGAGCTTTATTTGAAGGTTAACCACCTTCTTAGTAGCAGTAGCAGTACAACTAGTGATCACAAAAGTCAAAACAAGATGAAAAAAAACCCATCTCGCGTCATCATGGTTTTGGTCTTCAATCCCATACTCTTGCCGGCTAAATCTTTCTCCTTCACCCCAACATACCCTGATTATCTGGTCTAAATTAATTGCTAGTGCTAATTTTCATATACACATTACACATGTACCATCAGGGTGAAGGGCCGGGTTAGCAATCTTTATCCTTGGTGCTTTTGTCTTCGTGCACCACCTGTCGCACAAATTGTCCTCGGACACGCGGTCTCTGTTCTGCCAATTTCTTCCTGCTTTGGTATCGCACCTGCAAAGCGTGGCAAGGCAAAACTATTATGTCAATCTTATTGTTTCCATGATTAAACATAGGGATGAAGAAGAAAGCAATGTAAAATTCTTCTGTTTATATGAAATTACTATGCCTGTGGACAGCACTTGTCCACTTCCCAATGGCATTTATTTGGGTAATAAGATGGTAATATACATTGAAATGCCATATGAATCAAACTTGCAGTTAAGTAGTCTTTCTGAAGTACGGTGTGATCAGCAATATTCAGTTGCTATCAAAATTGACACAATCAAATACCAGTTACCTTTTTACCGAAGCACCTTTCTTTTCTCTTTTGGCGAAATTTGTTTAAAGCAGCCTCTCTCTGTGCGTAACGGTTTTGATCCATCCCACTCCTGCTTCCACTCGCTCTTCCGCCACCACCAGCAGCTCCACAATTTCCGGCTAACCCGTTATTATCAGTCGGCATGTTTGCTCCTTCGGTAACTGCAGCAGTGCTGCTACCATTTTCCCCATTGCTCCCATTGTTACTTCCTGAAGCACTCCCATTCAAACTGTAATTTGCAGCATTGCCTTCATTTGGCATGCTTGACAAATGGGATGGCCCACAATGGGGAGCCCTCACAGACAAATCATCATGGTTAGCCAACTTCTGCTGTTGTTGCTGCTGTGGGTCACGGACATGGTGGTGGTGGTGGTGGTGGTGATGGTGATGGTGGTGCTGAACTTGGATCGGTGGGTGTTTTCCGCTTGCTTGTGCCGAAACCGTGTTGACAGTCGGAGCATCGGTTTTACTGGGTCCAACAGATTGAAGGGAAGATAAATGGCTATTATGAACTGGTTGGAAGGCAGAATGGTGATGGATATTGACTGCAGATTGGGGAATTGGCTTCTCACTGGAGGCTTCTGGTTTGGTAAAAGCTTTATTAGTGGTGGAGCCCATATCATTGTTATTGCTACTGTCATTTGAGTGCTGAATAGGGGAGCCATCTGAATTAGACTGGAGATAATGTATCGATTGCATTTTTACAGCTTCTGAGCTATTATCGAATGGAGAACAGCTGCCTACGTTCCCTGCCGGAGCCTGATTAGTAGTTGAACTAGTGTTGTTGTACCTACGGAGTAATGAGACTTAAAATTCATGTTCAACCTGTGGATTTTGATTAGAGGTGATGTAATGTTCTGTAGGTTAGTGCACATACCTCGAAAAGGCTGAGAGATCTGAATGTCTTAGAACATTTCGTTCTTGTGAACTGGCCCCAATTTCTCCATCATCCCTCTGTCTCTTCAAACTGAGCTCAAGGGAAGGTATTTCCTTAGTGTTGTAGATGGTCTTGTCTTTGATGTTGTCATTTGGGACCGCAGTTTCCATGTCGGAATTAGTACAGTGGGTAATGGCACCAATAAGATCGGCAGTTTCTTTCCTCAATTCCTCATTCGATGTCTCACTGTTGAGCTCCAGTATTTCTTTATCTAATTTTTTGCCATCTTTTTTTGATCCCAAGTCAGGAAATGTGTCCTTTTCAGTCCCTGGTGCAGTTGCTGAGGCATTTTTGCCATGTTCTTCAAGTTGTAAATCTGGATTTCTGGAGAACCCTATCTCCAAGTCTTCTCCCATAGCAACATAGTCTGGGGGGTGAAACACAACAAGATTTGCCAAAAGAAGGAAAACAGCGGGATCTAGTAACTAGGATGGCAGTTAACCTCCAGAGAACCGACATGCCTACTGGTCGCCATACACGTGTTAGATACATCAGGGACACGACAGAACATGTACGGGGCACGCCATGTCTAATTTTCTTAACTTTAAGCAGGGGACAAGCATATTTCCACAAGTTAGACATACATGGGTCACCTTAGGGGTCAATTCATTACTCACAAAACTTATTTTAGTTGTTAATAAAAGGTAAGAATCGCAAATTAAAAAATTCAACCTAATAAAACACTCAATTTAATTTATGATATTTAGAAACTAGAGGGGAAGAAATACAAACCATAACTAATGTTGTGGCAGTTTGCAGATACAATATGACACTGAACAACTAAAATCCTATATTTATGCTTTTTGCCGTGTTTGTGTCCCCATTTTTTCAGAATGCTGTGTCAGGATCATGTCCATGCTTCTTAGCACTTAATATAAAAACAAAAATATGCATACCATGTTCAGCAACCTGTCCACGGTAAGCTCGCGTGGCAGTTGTGGATACCCACTTGTTGCCAAATGCTTCAGTTCTCGAATGGATAACCTGGGCACAAGTACCATCAGGAGGATCTCCAAGTTGATGCCATGGTAACATGGGTTGGGGGCCCTCAAATCCTACTGCCCATTTTGTCCAAGAACTCTGTGATACAAGAAAATAGTTCAGCCAGTCACTTAAATTGGCTCTAATCTCCATGAATATTGCTGGAGCATACATGAGCATGACTACAAGAACAACTGAGAAGTATATACATGTCTAAGTTGACTCCACTCTAGATAGATAGTCAAGTAATCTATTATATAGTCTATCCATACACACATAATTATAGACAAGTAAATACATATTTGAGTGTGCGCAAATAGGTACATCCAGTGCATGAGGTTTGGATGTACAAAGCGTTACCTTCACAAATCACAAGCAGCTAGCTATAAGCATATATATAAGAACCCTTAACATAACGAGTTGAATCACAACCAAAAGTGATTACAAAATAGGCTTTGGTATATTTGGTTATTCTGGTTTCTATTGGGCTTCACTTCTGGCGTTTCAGAATCACATATGGAGAAGACGAAGACGAAGATGACCAGGTTTTGGGAACAAGAGGCCACCAAAGATTCCCTTGATTTCAAAGTATATCTGAAGAATTACAGAGACTTGTTTATCCCTTGCTTGTTTAGGGTTTGAGCTTGCTTAGGGTTATGGTTTTAGTTTGCTCTGAGGTAGATGAGGGAATTGTTGTCCCTTTACATGACCAATTATGGTGGAAAATGCTTTTTTCCATCCTCATTTGTGCCTTACATGCGCTATCAATTTCGATGGAGATGTAAAGGTAGCACCCGTAGGGGGGTCATCTGCATAGTTTTAAATGTTAGGAAGGTAAAGCGTGCAAGGGCTATACCACAGGGCGGTAAATTGGAATTTGCCCAAAAAAAATAAAGAAGGGAAGAGGATGCTACAGCATCAATCTCAATTAAAGGTAAGGATGATTGTCGGGTGCAACAGAACTCCAATATTTGTTGATATCAATCGGACGAATTTTCATGGAACCCCTATTTGACCATAATAGATAAACCTTCTTGTCGAGGACGATAGGAGGCAGCAGATGAACCTCGAGCTAGCAATTCTAAAGTAATTCACAAGTCTCGGACGGAGGAATTAAGTGGTGGCATGAATCTTCTCCCATAGCGATTAGTTGATCGCAATTGAGTGGATGTTAGTCTCAGTGAAGATTGAGGGGTACAACCGAGGGGACATAACAATGGCAGGGGAATGAAGATCCTAAAGAGCATACTGAAGAGTTTTACCAGTTTTTATCGAGACATGAGTCGTTTGAAAGTGGAAATTGCTGGTTGCCTGCATGATAATGGTATGCAATATAACAAGATGTTTGAACCTCCACAATCTAGAAATTCTAGATTAGTTCAGAAGCAGACAGGTGAGCTGAGTCACTAAGATGTTGCAAACCACAAACACCTCTTATGCTAGAGTTTCTCAGGATCGCAACAAGAAAATGGTAGTATTGCTCAAGCTGTAAGGCAACGAATAGGCAAAGTGCAAAAGGCAACGACCAGAAAGCATATTTGTGTAATGAGTAAGTCCATGAAAAATATGTGCAGAGTTGCTGTGAGACTCTTACTACTAAGGTGTATCACTTCCAAAGCCAAGAAAGAGAACAGAATTATCTGGAGAATTTGCTGCGGGGAAAAGAAGCGTGCTAAAATGATAACTGATAAGAGTTCTTGTAATGTGTTTTCTCAAGCAGACGGTAATAAACTAGTTAACAACAGAGACATCTGACACCATGTAAATTTACCAAGGGTTAGGAAGTGCAACAGCTAAACATTCACAACAATGCCTTGCGTCGATCTTAACAGACTTAAAAATCATGTGATGTAGCTATGGCTCAAGGCACCAGGGTATAAGGAAGGTCATGGTCTATGTAACACGGACATTCCTCGCAGGTTCTCGTGCCCGTGTTGGATACTCTGGACACATGGATACGCCAGGGACACGCCGAAAAACATATTGGACATGTCATTGGGCGTGTCCAATTAATTTAATTTATTTTTAAAGGGCGACACGCAGGGGACACGGTGAGTACATGCGGGGGACACAGTGGGGACACGTATTGGGACACGGGAGAAATAAATTTGTTATTTTATTTATATTTTTTTGGAAAAAATATGTTATTACATAATATATGGGTTAAAACTATAATTAAAGGTTTAAAATCCTAAAATACCCCAAAAAATCTACGTTTCATCTCCATCTCCATTTCCACAGCGATCTCTGTACAGTAGTATGTTTCTTGCGCCAGATATATGTTTCTTTTCTTCAATATATTTAATCAACTCAATCATAATACATTCATCCAGACATCTTTTTTGTTTGTATTGATTGCATTGTTGTTTTGTTTGAGTAGTATTAATGTTCATTTATTAATCATTATATAGTATACATATATGCACATATGCTATATGTAAAAAAAA
>JABCMJ010001251.1:0-13079 GCA_014822125.1 Arbutus unedo
CCTGACCGGTCAGATTGACCTTCTGTCCAAAATTTTAAAATCTGACTGGATGGTTTCCAAACCTGACCTGATGATTTCTAGATCTGACCCGATGGTCCTAAGGCCTGACCCGATGATTTTTCACCCCTTTTTCACTACCCACTTCACCTCAAACATATTTTATCACTCAATCTACGTCATATACTTAAATACAAATTAATTAATGACCTTTAGATCATATAAATTGATGAAAATTTCCAGGTCCTTACAGAGTGCCCCATCTCAAAATTAGTTTTAATCCATGCATGGTTTTCTTACTGATGCCAACATTAGCTATGCCTATTTCATATTTCTATGCTTTTCAACACTAAATGTAGCCAACTTTTACGTAGCTAAATCACAAATTATGTCATTCCAAGGGTACAAAATTTGATCCTTCTTTAGACATTGATAGTTTAAAAATACTTAAGTTAGCCTAATCAACTATATGCTATATGTTGTTATACTTTTTTAAATTAAATTGTAAAATTTAAAGAATAATGTGGTGTTAAGTTTACTTGACTTGAAATTTGAAAGCAAATTTTGCTACGACAATTGGTTTCCTCAGATGTAATAAACATTGCAATAGAGGGTTCAAGTAACTCCATGCAAAAATTTTAAATTTGGGTCAACTAGCATTAAGCACGAACAACCACCAGTAAATTACAAAATTTTAAAATAATGTGGTGTTAATCTTACTTGACTTGATAGCAGAAAGCAAATTTTGTTATGACGATTGGTTTCCTCACATGTAATCAACATTGTAATAGATTGTTTAGCTTAGTGTAATTTTTATAAAAAGGTTTCGAGTGACTTCTAGAAATTTTTTTAAATTTTAGTCAAAGGAGCAAATATGTTTGAATTCGATCCAATATTTTTTAGATTTTTTGGATTCAGATCAAACAAATAATCGAATTCAATCTCGGTAATGAAATTCCAAATTTGTCGAATAGGATTCAGATCCGATTTCGATTGAATCAGGTTTGTTGGCTGTCTTAATTGGTTTAAATTAGTTCCTCTATGATAATCTGACCATTTATTTTGTGTGCTGTGTAAATAAAAATATTTAGAAGTTAGCGTTAAATATTGTGCATTTGATTTAAATAAATCAGTAGGTGTTCCTGGAGTATCTCTCACATAGTATCCCAATTATAGGACTGGCGGTCCAAATTTAAAATTACAATCACTGTATAATATTATATAATAAATTGCAATTAGATCTTTACGGATATAATTTGTAAGATAAAGAGATCATCATTGAATGTATAATTGCTCTTATGATTTTTGTAACTGGTTATGCTTCTTTCCGTTACTAAACGACAGCAAAGCCTTCCATATTCTTTCTTTCACTGAGTACGACTAGGACCGTCGAAGTGGACCCGATCCGAACGCTTGTTCAGTCAAAGATTTCAGCTTAGATGCGGCCAGTTTCTAATTATTGTCTAAACCGCATTGGATGGAACCCGTCCACATTAATTATGCTAGCTTGCGGGGCATATCTCTGGCCGGCCCTGCTTCCCATACCGTTCAGTTAGAATTTTTGTATATTTTTTTCAAGCTTAATTCAACAATCAAAATAGTTCATTCTTTAGAATTCGTCAAAACTGTTGACTTTATAATGAAAACGTTCATCGGATATCTAGAAGAGATAACGATTTATCTTCTAAAAATAATACCACCCTTTATGTGAGATTGTTTTATCCCACAAATAAGCCACTAATTTGGTTAAGATAATTTTTAGAATCCCATCCAAATTATAATCAAACAGCAGCTTGAGCTGGACTAAAATAAAATAGTCCGATCTAAAAACTCTTAATCCGAATATCAAACATGCCCTATATTTATTACGTATCTGGAAGAGATAAGGAGAGAAGATCTTGTGCCATTTCTACTTATATATGCAGATCATGGCCGCAGTAACTTACAAAAAGCTAGGACTATGAGAAACGTCAGTATGCGACAAACAGCCGAAAACATCGTATTCAAATAGACGAAAAAGTCATTGTTCTGAATGAAAATAAGGAAAGGCAAATTTAAAAACCAAAAATGATACACATACATTATTTTTACATATTATTTTTATACATTACTTAAAACTACATACTTTACAATACGAAGTAGTTTTAAATGATGTGTAAAAATGATGTGCAAAAATGATGTGTTTAAAAACGAAGACTTGCAAGAGTCTAATCCAAATAATATTTAACGTGCTAAAACGACGTTTATTTGATGCACAATATATAATTCTATGCATTATGCACAACATGACCCTTAAATTTGTGTTCACACCAATTATGCATTTTACATTCCTCGTTGCTCACGGAATGTAAACCGTATTATGTTATGTATTAATGTATTTTAAACAATGAAATGTATAATGGATAATATCAAATCACATTTGAATGAACATTTCGTATTTTGTATATAAATTTATACACCAATCTTCTACACAATGTATTGTGTATTATCATTCAAATATTTTACAGATTGTCATTATAATTTAAAAATCTATAATTCACAACATGAAATCTAGAATTGGAAAAATAATTAGTTCTCAAATACCCCATATGTCTGAAAAAGAGTCTAAGAACACAGATATGTCTGGAATCAATAGATGCACTTGGGCCTTTAATATTAAGGGTTTTACGTGCATCTAACGGTTCCAGACACATGATACAGATGTATCTGAATAATTTGTGTTTCTAGCATTAGTTAGGGTGGGTGTTGGGCAGACAAGATTTTACACTTTCCAAACACCTCCAGATGTCTGGTTAGTTAGGGTATTTGGTAGACTAGATTTTTATACTTTGCAATTTATGATTTTGTATTTTTGGTGTTTGACACCTAAAATGCATTCTGAAAAATGAACAACAGAATGTATAATTCAATAATATAAAATTTAGAACTTAAAAAATAGTTGGCTCCTAAATAGACCTTAATCAGACAGAGTGGAAGGTCGTTCTCATGGAAAGAATGACTAATCAACAAGGACAAGCAAATTTGATGACTACCCAAATTGTTTGTTAAAGCAGAAGCACACGAAAAAGGAGGGGCACCTAAATATCTTCGGCATTGCTTATAATCTGGAAGTTACCAATGATTGATCCCCAAGTGGGTTGAGGGTTTGGTCTAATTTTAATCCGTCCGGTCCGGTCCGGTCCACTTTCGAATTATTACGGATTCATCTCGAATTATATCAGTATCACAAATCATTCTTCTTGTAATTATTGTAAAAATAATTATTCATGAAAAAATATAGTTTTGTCATGGACATTAATGGGTGCATGAATAGATAACATTTGTTTAAAAAATAAAGGACAAATTGATTATAGACTTAAACTATTAATATTTGCTTTGAACAATAGGAATTTGTACATGATGTTATTAATATTGGTATGGATGAACTTCTATGTGGAATGTGTAAAATGATCAGTTCTGGTCACTATTTACAATCATTAATAAATTGAACTGAGAAAAATGAATTAAAATCGGATTGAATTCTCACTCTCCTCATGTTCTCCCCAAGGTGAATATGAGCAACCCCATACCTGTGGCCAGCCAAGCGTAAGTCCTACAAGCTTTCGGACTCGGGTAACTTCCCGCGCGGGGCAATAAATATATATATATATATATTGTAAATATATATATATTGTAAATATAGAAAAGCCAATAGAAATCCACAGAAAAAAATTATTATTAATACGAAATAGACAACCAAACTAAGGTTAAACTTGACGAACCCAAATGTTAACAAGTCAATGGCCCATACTTAATTAAAACGAGTTTCATCCCCAAGATACTCCTAACCAACTGCATGACAATAGCTCCTCTACTCCTGTGACCATTCTTAGATGGAATAAGTCTATTAACACATTAAATTATACATTAAAGTGTACATCATGTCTACATGATATATTATTACAAGACAAAATTTAAAAACAGGTCCCACTAATTTTTATGTGTTCAAAATAATAGATACTACATAAATATAATGTACAACGTAATATGTTAATAGTATTGCTCCTCTAAATTTACCCCTTTGTTTCATATATTCAAAGGCGTGGTTAGATAATATCGTTAAACAAACCTACCATTTTCAACATCAATTGCTTAGCTTGAGAAAACTAGAATTTAACCTAGTTGGTAGGAAAACGGACCAGAGGGTTCCTCGCCGATGGGGGATCCGTAAGTGGGTCAAGGGTCGAGGGTCTAGTTTTAATTCTATCCGGACCGATTTGGTCCAGTCTATTTTTGATATGTTACATGTTCATATCGAAAAAACATGTGAAATTCTTTTTTATAGCTTATATGGCATTTTGACATATTTAAATTTAACATTAAAAATTTTTGATCTCCAAAAAAGATGTTAATTTGAGATATTTGAGGCAAAAAAGCATTTGAAATTGAGATATTTAAAGTAAAAAGACATTTCACACTTGATGTCAAATTAGGCATCAATTAGCATTTTTCTGTCTTGTAGGATTTGACAATACTTTTAATATTTTTATTGGAGTTAGTTTTAATTTCATTTTTTGAAAACTGAATTAGCGCATTAGATTTGACATCTGTGTTAGAGATGCTCGTTACAAGTCATTCTTCCTATAATTATTGTAAAAACAACTTAGTTTTTATTCATGAAAAAGTTTAGTTTTGTTGGACGTTGGGTGCTAACATTTGCTTAAAAAAATAAAGGACAAATTGATTATAGATTAAAATATGCTTTGCACAATAGAAACTCGTACACGTTATTAATTTTGACATGGATGAGCTTCTGTGTGGAATGAGTAAAATAATTGATCATTATTTATAATTGTTAATAAACTGAATTGAGAAAAATAAATTACAATCGGATCAAATTTTCACTCCCCGAGATTCTCCTCAAGGTGAAGTTGAGCAACCCAATACCAACCGAGGGCATGGTGGCAACAAGTCAATGGGCTATAATTAATTAACACAAGTTTCATCCGATAACATCTCCCCAAGATACTCCAAATTGATGCTCATAAAAATAAAATAAAAAGATACTCCAAATTGATGCTCATAAAAATAAAATAATTAAAAAGATACTCCAAATTGATCACCAATTATATATGACAATAAACTCCAACTCCTGAGACCACTGTTGGATGTAGTCCTCTGTTTCCTATATTCAAAGGGGTGGTTAGACAATATCGATCGTAGAAATTAACAAACCTATCACTTTCAGCATCAATTTTGTAGTTTGAGAAAACTGGAACACTTGGTAAGAATAATGGATAATACCACAAATGTAAAAGCAAACACGTATTCCGGATGGGGGGAGTTCATGCCAAGATAGTGGTAATTGGAGGGTCACTCTCATCAGTAGAACATTTTTGTTTCCCACTAGAAGCTCCATAGCTTACCACTAACTTTTCTCATTAGTCATTATCTTTTTTTGAAAACAGGGACGGAGTTTGAATTACAATTCTAAAGATAACGAATATATATATATATATATATATTTTTTTTTTTATTAGCAAAAAAGTTGGACGTTGTTTCCATTCGGTTTTCTAGAATTTTGAGCCCAACATCATTTGGCATTAGAAACTTATTTTATGAGACTAGTACCAACAAATTCTTCAAGTTGCATCGTCTGTTATGTCTTAAACCTAAGTTCTATTGTGTATGAACCATGCCATCAATCTTTTTACTCTAGTAGCCACTTTATATCCAAATAACTGAATTAATCATCGTTTATGACAGGGGATCATTTTTTAGTGCGCCGCTGCTTCTAGCATTAGGACGGTGGCATTTTTGGAGCAACCAAACCTTTAATGTATAAATTTATAATGTCTTTTGTTGGAAATTTAGAGGTGACCGACATATATAATTTGATAATAAATAAAAAATATTGATAAATTAAAAGAGAATATATAAAATTATCGCGTCCATATCCGCAGTCAGTTATGTTCTCTGACCCATCCTTAAGTACCAAACTACAACTATTTGGTAACATGTCTAATTCTCATATTTTTATGAAAATCTGTCTGGAATCTTGCACGAGAAGACTATTGTAGCGTCATTTTTATAATAAAAAGATTTTGTTACTTTCTGTTTCAGAGTGATTGGTCTGGTCTAATACTCATTTACATCTTTTGAACAAGTTTAATGTAGTTGTCTGGGTCTCCAAGAATATGGGCCCATGACATTTTGCATCTACTCGGCCCAACGCAGCTTGGAAATGGGCTGCACCAAATCCATCTTGGATCAGTCATTATCGAGTTGTAGGTTTGATGAGCCCACTTAGCGTGCTTCCAACCCGATCAGACGCGTGACTAATGCTTGGACTAAACCTTTTTATACGATCAGCACTAAGGAGCTTCGTCAAGCTATCTGCCAAGGGACACTGCTTGGTCGTGTCGCCGTGAACATGAGGCTTGGCATGGAATGAGCGAGACTAGCTACCCACGATGCGGACTACAATTACCAATAGGGTCGTTGAGGACGTTGTGATTGCCAGACGTTGCAGAGTGACGCCCGATCTTCGTAGACGTGGGTTTGGTAGCAGCGGTGTTGTAGTGTACGGCCCACAGCGCAACATTCTTGACATAATGCACATCATGCCCTGACATGCCCCTCTATAAATAGGATCAAGGGACTCCACTCTCAGATATGCGAAAATACACTCACGCTTTTCAGTTGGTTTCCTACTCTCATCCGAGACTAACTTAAGTATCGAAGTGTCTTCTGGTGACCCATGTAAGGACCCGAAATTTTTTTTGTTTTTATTTTAATGTTCGATATGTCGAAAGAGATTTAGTGTTGTTGAAAAATAGAGCTAATAGAGAGAATGTTAAAATAGTGAAATTTTAAAAATTTTGGACAATAGGTGTGACCGGTCAAGGTCTGGACCAACCAGCCATAGATCCAGTCACGCCTTGAAAACTGAACTTTATATTTTTTGGACAGTAGCTAGCCGTGACCGGTCAAGCTTGGGCATCCAATCACGCTTCTAGTCAAGTTTGGCTTTTTGGATGCTTTTGAGGCAGTGGTCAGCCATGACCGGTCAGCCCTACCCTATGTCTGGTCAAGCTCATTTATACATGTTTTTAAGCCCATATCTAGACATTTTGAAAGAGATTCAATTTTTCCCCCAAAGTATTTTCTCTCTCTAGGAGTCTTTTTCTCCATTCAAACCCCCACTCTAAACTTTTGATTCATCTTCAAATCTTCCCCATTCCTTCAATATACATCACTGATATCTCAAGATTAGTTAATATTTTGAGCTTGGAGACACCTATTTCACTTGGCAGGGTTGTTTGGAGTTCTCTCACCACCATTGGAGTTTGGATTGTTGAAGTTCAAGTTTTGGAGCTACAAACTTAAAATAGGGATGTTTTCTCTTCAATCCATGGGTGTTCTATATATTTTGACCCATGTTTCTTGATTTTTAATGTTGATAGGGTTTGTTCAATATATTTCTATATTGTGATTTTTCTTCAGAGTTATTGTTCAAGTATTGGATTCCGGTGACTATCCACCATATTTTTCCCTCTTCATGTGGATTAACTTCTTTCTTAAGGTCGGGCATACCTACTCGTTTAGTTAAAATCATATTGTGGATGGAAGACCGAGGTGTGACTACGATTCATGGTGGGATGAGTGAAGTTATGTATTTGATATACACGGATTTCGCAAATAACACTACTAGAAAAAATGATTTTTGAGTCGACTTTTTTGCGACGGCTAGTTTTTCCATCGCAAACAATGTACCTTTTGCGATGGCATGCTTCCTGTCACAAAAAGGAGTACTTTTTACGATGGGTAACCCCGCCGGCGTTGCAAATAGTGAGTACCTTTTGCGATGGTAAAGCTAGCTGTGGTAAAAAGTGAATATTGTTTGCGACGGGGTCGTCCGTCGTCGCAAAAACATACTCTCATGTTGTGTCGGCAGACGATACCGTCGCAAACGGGAATACTGTTTGCGACGCCTAGGTATCCCGTCGTAAAAAATAAATATTTTTAAAATCATTCTATTTTGACAATAACTATTTTTAAAACTTAAATAACTGGTATTTTTAAACAATTTAAAATCATATTATTTTCAAAATCATATTTTTGTTGAAATTTGAAAGAAAAACCCGTATTATACTTTTAAAATTTTTGAAATTTTATTGTATGCTAAATTAAAAAATTTGTATTTGAGGGACATTTAATTGGTTTGAAAAAATTAAATATTTATGCATAAAAGTGATTTATTCTTTAATTCAAAAAATATAAGTGTATGCATATATCATTAAAATTCGTTTTCTTTTCAGTTAAATACGTTTTTCCGTAAAAGGAATGACAAAATTAATTAAAAAAATTGAACATGTAATTAAATAGAAGATCAATGAATATATAATTGATATGAATTGTCATGTCGGATTTCATCACTCAAAAGTTATAATGTATAAAATTTCGTTCGAATTGCTCTTAAGTTAAACAATAATAAAAATATATTAATTAGACATTACGATGATTTTGTGTTGCTTATGAATGATTGTGGTAATTATATTATACGTATTTACAACCCAACGGGAAAAAATCAATCAAATAACACTGAGGCAATTTAATGATAATTTTGATTTTTGGAGACTATACCACTTGCTCACTTCCGTCAACGATATACGATAATTAAGATTTGTCTTTTTTTGTAGATCATGCATGATATATATACTCTAAACCCTAAATCATAAACATTAAATAACTCTAAAATGTATATATATCTAAATATTAAAACCTAAACGCTATACTTGAGAGTACTACTCCGGCCCTCAAATGTAAACCCTAAACTCTAAACTCCAAACTTCATATACCCATACCCTAAACTGCATGCCCTAGATCCCATACCCTAAACCCCAACCCCGGCCCATACCTCTAGAACCCTATACCCTATACCATAAACTCTAAATCCAAAATTTGAATCCCTGAATTTGAAACACTAGCTAATTTTGAATCCTGAAATCATTTTGTGCGTGCAAATATAAATCCATGCGACCTATAAAAAAATTTCGGCACATTTGTCTCGTAATTAATTTTGAAACACTGACAACAAAGATGAACAAACACCTGAAGCAAAAGAGAAAGAGCCGAATAAAATTTTTTCGTTCTGATAAAAAACTACAATAAAAAAATTAAACTGAAAATAATATCACATAAAAATAATTTCAGATTATCATTATTATAATAATACATACGTAATAGATTAATGTACACTAAAGAGCCAATTAGTTTCTTGCCTATATCTTTTTGCCTTTTCACTTTCCGTCCCAACTTTAAACTCCATAAACCAACTATTTTTTCGCCTTTTCACGTTCATTTTATATCTAGCCCTAACTAGCTTTACTCTTCCCAGACTACTGCTGTATGGAGCACCGCCGCCCCCCGCCTCCCAGCTTTAACTCCCTCCACCTTCGTCGGCCCCCTTCCCCCCCCCCCCCCACTCAATCTCTCGAATACCTCTTTCTCGTGCGCGAAGAAGGACTCCCTCTCACGTGAAACCCTTTCTCTCACACGAACAAGCTCTTTCTCTCTCTATCACACGAAGAAGCTCTCTCTCATTCGAAGCCCTTCTACATTTCTCAGGAAGTTCTGATTTATGTACGTGTATTCTCAAAAATAAGGTAATGAATCCTAGACCCGGGAGGGCAGCATTCAAATTGGTATGTATATATATGGGTAATGTGGATAATAGACTATACGAAGTACATATATACAGATCAGTATATAGAGTATACAAAGTATATATATATATATATATACACAGAGGGTATACACACACACACATACATATAGAGTATCGGCTATAGGTTGTCTACGTGTGTAATACTTCCTATTGTTCTACAATAGCATTTGTTTAACTATTTCATAGCATTTTTTTTATACTATAATAAAAGGTAACAATAGCATTCTTTATCTATTTGATAGCATTTTTTGTATTATGCTATAATAAAGGATAAAAGAGCAATTCTTTTATAGCATTTTTTGTATCTAAAGCGTGTGAAAAAAAGTGTACATTGGGCAAACAAAAAAATGGGCGCCAATATTTGCACCAAATCCCCGTTTTCCCTCCTCTTTTCTATTTTCACGCCTCCCTTTTTCCCTTACTTGTTTTCCATTTTTGGAAGAAACGGATTCGATCCTCTCTCTCCCCGAAACAGAACCAAAAACATCATTAACTAAAATTATAGGGTTTTCGATTTTGGAGTATTCAATCCAATCCAGGTATTTCAATCGAAGCCAGAACCAGAAGAACTTCCCCCGACAAACAAAGGTTAGTTCTTTTTCACTCATTTTTTTCCATTCGTTGGGGTTCTTGATCCTTACTCTTTTCTGCGTGAGTTGCAACTGCTGTTGTTCTTCGATTCCCATTGAATCAACCTACGAAATGAGGCTATTTTGAATCGTGGGATTATAATCCGAAGGGGTGTTTGGCAATAGTGGTCTCATTTGGTTTCTACTTCTAGATGCTTTTTGATAAATTGAACCTGAGCATTTTAGTTATTTTGTTTGAGTTTTTTTTTTTTTGGTTTTTTCTGTTGGGATTAATCAACACCGTGTTGTCGCTTTGATTTGCCTTAAACCTGTTCCACCTGAATTTTCAATCCTCCAAGAAAGTCTCCATCTGTTAATTTTATTTAACTATTGGGATTAATAAACAACATACTGGTATGCATTTGTGCTCTATTGGTTTGCTCATTGCTTAACATGCCTTTTGAAGCACAAGTGTTGTAGTTGTCATTGTCCACGTTTAAGTTTATGAAGACCTACGATATTTTACATGATTTCTTCAAATTCAAAGTTCTGTCTATTTATAAAAGGAAGACAAGAGCTTTGGTCTCAAAGTACATTTAATGGCTTCAATTGGCCTTTATGAAAATTTTAAAACTGCAATTACTGAACTTTCAAAATTTGGCTACGACTTCATTCACTCATTAGAAGAGGTTCATATATTCAAATATCTGAAATTGCTGGATAAAATATTGAGATTTCCTAAGTTTTCAAGAAACTATTTCAATTACTGTATAGAAGTAAATCATGATAGACTTACACTTGGTACAAGGGTTTCAAGTTTTCTATAGCCTAGTACATGTTTGATGAAATGTTTCAAGTATGGAGTATGTTGGTAGTTTGCATTTTCTCTCAAAAATCGTCGTTAAAGACTGACCTCTAAGATTTTTTTAACTACGGAGTATGTCTTTTGGGATCTGAACAGATTATGCAGTTGTAGTGTTTGATAAAAAGACTATTAATAGTTCTAATTTTGTCATTGTTGGAAAAAACATAGTAAATATGTGGTATTACTGACAATTTTTTGTTCATAGAAGTGCTATATTTAAATATGGGGTATTACTGTCTTGTAAGAGGAATTGATGATTTTTAATTTGCCAAATAATTGCTAATATTCGATTTCTAGTACTTCCTCTCTTTTTTTTTTTTTTGGAGCTGATACTGATCTGGGTGTGTTAGTCTTTGGACTTAGTGAAACTATTTGTAGATTTGACATTATTCTATTACACCTTTGGAGATTGACTCACCAGCCTTTGCCTTTTTGTATCTCGTTTCTTGCCTGCATTTTGAAATCCCTTGTTTTCATGCTACCTTTTCCTTGGGTTCTTCATGGTCTGAATAATTTTGGCAATTTCAAAACTTTTCATCTGCTATTTGCTATCTTCTGGAACAAGTGTGAAGGCCCTTTTATTTAGTTTAAAATTATTCAGGGTTATGTCCAATTAATCGTTTGCATTCTTTTTCACTTGGATTTCAACAACTTAAAGCATAAAAGATTGATTTTGTAGCGAAACAATTGGCAGTTCTTTATAGTAATTGACGTGCATTTGGGTGATCGGAAACTGGGGAGAGAAAATGGATGCACTTACGTGGGGTTTTTTTTATGTAAACAAAGAAACAGTTTTTCAGCCTTTAGTGTAATGTAATTGATGATTAATACTAGGATAGGAAAGATGAGAGTGGAAAATTAGAGACATTAAAGAAGTCTTTTTTCTTGAAAGTATTGAAGAAGTCAATTTATATGTTGTTGCAGGACTCATGTAGCATCATACAGCTGTAACACTTTTTACATTTACAATGTTAGTCCTTTATGTCTCATGTTCTAAGTGAATCTTCTAATACATTTAAGTCAACTACAACAAAAAATAGATATCATAGCATGTCAAAAATTCTATGGTAACCCTTCCATAGCGTTTTTTACAAATACTATGGTAACCCTTCCATAGCGTTTTTGTGCACATTCGAAAAATTTTCGTTCTTTTTATATATTGCAGATATTCGACGTGCACACGCATTGCGTGTGCCCCGGCCTCTGGTATCCTCACAATTGTATGCATTTAATTTCTACAGTCCTTGGCCAAGCACATAGTACTTGTACGAGCAGGTTAGGAAGCAGGAATTGCGGTTGAAATAAAATTATTTTGTAGAGACTGCCACTTGGTCACTCTCGCTTTGACGATTTGCGGTAATATTCAGTATTCTTTTCTTTTCACTTGCGAAGGGAGCAAGAGGGAAGTTCGTTGCATCCCCCCTTGAAATATGTGGATATATTTTGTTGTGGTTGTTGACAAGGGAGCAAGAGTGATGCAACGACTCCCCCCCTTTTGATTATTCAGTATTTAGTTATGTGATTATTGAGCATTGGCAATGGGAAGTCATGAAGACTACTTTTTGTAAATTTCTTTTTATCTCTATTCACGGGCAAAGCAATCACATGCTAATCAATAGAATATTAACAATTGCGTATCAATAGATTGGGAAAACAACAATAAAACACTTCATGAATTCTAATTTTTTTGATCCGTTGCGTTAATCGCTATTTTTTTCTCTTTTCCAATCTTAGTGAGTAGAAAGATGGACAAGAGTTGGATTGATTTACCAACAAGGATGTAGGATTTCCAGAGAATTCATCAACTGTCCATGTAGAAAATGTAAGAATCGCTATAGTTTTTGTCGAGATGTTGTCAAGAAGCATCTTTATTCTAATGGATTTTTAAAGAAGTACAAAGATTGGACAAACCATGGAGAATCGTATGCTCCTTTTCATC
>JABCMJ010001252.1:0-10309 GCA_014822125.1 Arbutus unedo
TTGAAGGAGCTCCACTTGCCTTAAGAGGAATCAACGGAGATTTACATTGACAACAAGTCGGCACTAGCTTTGGCCAAGAATCCAGTGTTTCATGATCGTAGTAAGCATATCGACACGAGATATCATTTCATTCAGGGGTGTGTATCCAAGAAGGAGGTGGAACTCAAGTTTGTGAAGTCACAAGATTAAGTTGCTGATATTTTCACCACGCCACTCAAAGAAGATGTTTTTCGCAAATTAAGGAGTATGGTTGGAGTAATAAAAAAAATAAGTTTAAGAGGGGGTGTTGGAAATAATTAAACTTTATTTTTATTTATTTGGGAGTTATATTTTAATTAGTATTTCAAGAGTCATATATTTCAAAAGTCATAGTGTGGGAGCTACACAAAGTAATTGTGTGTTTATTTTTGTAGTTATGAAAATAATGTTGTTAGTGGAGGATTATGAGCATTATGGTGGTTAATTAGGAATAGATTTACATTTTGTATTTAGTATAAATTAACATGTAATCTAGTCCTTCTATTATGAGTTAATAAAAAATAATGCTAAGTCTTGTCCTATATTGTTCTTCATATTGTGAGTGTGTGTGCGCTCTTGCCCTCAATAAAAAGTATCTGGCGGTATTCTAGAAGTATCCACCTTGTATCTGAAACGTGTCCTAAATTGAAATGATTTAATTTAATACTGGATACTTATTTGGCATATCCAATACATATCGGGGCGTATCAGTATTTAAGAAGTATCCGATATGCATACGTGGCCTGTTTTAGAGTATCCGTGCTTCATAGACTATGATACATCTGTCCTTGAGAAGTTTTTTTTGATGTTTTCCTTGAATTTATTATTGTATCTGCAGTTTTGTAGTGATGTTTGAATTTACATATGTGGATGGCTCATGTCTTTTGGACTCGTGCTGTTGACAAATGCAAATATGATACATCTGTCCTTAAGAAGTTGTTTGATGTTTTCTTTGAATTTATCAACGTATCTGCAGTTTTTTAGAGCTTTATACGATTTCTGGCTTCTCTATGTGAAGATTTAGAAACTATAAGCATAACTACAAGGACTATCAGTAGTCCCTTAACTGTTTTTGAACTCTTCCATCTAGCGTACTGCTAAAAATTGTTTCTAATGATGTGCTCCTGTGCATTTATTTTTGCACAGAAACCAACCTAATTTAGCCGAACGGATACCTCCTGATAGATCTGTCCAGACTAACCTAAGGAGCGAGAAATTACTGTCCTTTCTGTTGCATTACATCCATTAAAAATTGTCTTGTGCCAGAATTTATGAGGCACGGTGTACCTGACTCCTCCACCCACTTCTTAATTCTGGGAGTCTTTTGGTGGTTTTGAATACCCTTAATTGAGTATTAATAAAAAAACTGGGGGGGTGGTGTGGGTGTTGGTGGTGTTGGTTTGGGGTGGGGGTGGGGATAAATACATATAAAATAATTAAGTGTATGCATTTATTTTACTCTTGCCACGTGTTTATATAATTTTGTTCCCAGAAAAATTTGCTACTCACTATCTCAGGTGTAAGTGAAACCATTATATCGTGCGGTTTAGCATTCTGGCTTCCGTGTCAGATAATTTTGGTGATATATACTTAAGCTAGGTGCGAGCTAGACTCAACTAATATTATCCCTGAAACAAAAGCAGTATAGGCAGAGTACACATGTCCACTTCAAGAAAAATATTTTCTTAGTACCAGATCAACTACCACTATGAAAAGAAAATTTGGCTAGTAACTGATGGTTTGCATACTGCGACCGAAATTTGACCAAATATTAGTGGTTGTGAGCAAAGATATGGGGGATTTTTTGTGTTTGAATATGCAACATTATGGTCCTATAAACATCAGGGAGTTCTCTTTTATGTTAAGTTTATCTCATTTAATATTTGGTTGATTCCTTTCTGGTGTCGGCTCTTCAATCCTTTTGTTGAACCACTCACAGCCTGTCATGTCATGAAAGATGATCTTGTTACGCATCCTAAAGCAATTGGTGATTTTCATACTGAGGCAAAGTTGAAGTTGAAATTTCTAAAGTGGAGCTGGATTCTTCAATGTATTTGATAGACAGAGGGTTTGTAGTGGGTGTTATTTGAATCCATAATCAGACATATTTCCTTTTCTCTTTTAATTCATTCTAGTTCTTCTGTCAATGATACAGAATTCCACTCTGCACCGGGATGAATCGAAGCATTCAGCTGTGGAATGCCAACCTGCCTAAATAGCACAATCTAGTGAAATGTGAAGTTCATATGATTGGCTTGATTTTTCAGAAAACCTCTGGGTCAAGAAACAAAAGGTTAGTCAAGCCCACTAATGCCCACTGAATCCACCAACCTTTGGATGGACCCACCACTCCTTGTCATGGGATAACTAGTCAATTTTTTAAAATTTGAATAAGTCAAACGAAGCAAATGATGGGTTGAAATTGCCAGGACTTCTACCTCTTATTCCTCTGTTAAAAATGGATTCCTAAGTAAAGAAAGGTCCCAAAAGGACATGCTTGGTTGGCTCCTCTATTTTTGGAGCCCCTACCCACCTCCTCCCACTAAACTTAAAAAGTCATAAATCATGATACTATATTGGTAGAGGAATTGTATTTGATTTTCTGCTAGGCTGTAGTGCATGAGCGCTGTTAGTCCTCATGGTTATTCTATTACCAGAATGTGCGATGGACATTTGGTGATGGTGACAGTGTCACCAAAATAAAGAATCTCTCCTGTCCCTTTCGAATCACAATGGTCCAAGATAATACATTGTTTTTCCTTATCTAAATTGATTGTATATATGTCTATTATGATATATTTACTGTTCATTCATGTATTTAGGCTTTATATTATACGAGGAAGTACTTGAAAGCAAGTAGATCTCTAGGCGGCTTTTGACATAGGAAATGGAGATTTGATTACACTGCTGTACAATACGTCTATAACGGATATTGGATCATACCAGAATTTGCAAAGGTTGCACAAGTTTTGGCTTGGTACTAGAATGAACGAGGCCAAAAACTTTGCTTAATTTCAAATTAAGCGGTTCATGAGCACATTAGGCAATCTTTTTGTAGACAACCAGTTTTTGTGGCAGATCCCTTTACTTGAAGTTGAACCAGAAATTACGTAAATATGAGAGCAAAAGTCATGGCAGGAATCTTAGGGAGGATTCTGATACTGTGCATATTTAGTTGTTAATATATTTGAAATGGTTAATCTAATAGCAGCTGCAAAATAGTCAGTGCATGCATTTGCTGCATAATGTGCCTTCCTTTAGAATGTTGTCTAGTCCTAACATGATTTGACATCTCTGATATTATTACTTATGGCGGGTGGGGGTGGGGTTGTGGTTGTTTAGCAAATTGACTTCCTCCTTGATGAAACTTGCCGTAGTTATGGTTTGCATTTGCTGGATTCTCTTCCTGTAGTCTGTGGAACACCCTACCCGCGTTTTTCCGCACTTGCTTTATTTATTTGCAGAGGCTGGTGTGGTTTCAGTGGTGTGATGTACAGTTCTGGCCATTTATTACAGCAGCTTAATATGGCGGTGAATGCAACAAAAATTAGTAGCCCAAAGAAAGACAAAGTTATAAAGCTATTATCATTTGCTTAAAGTTGACAGATGTATTGAGGCAAAAAAATGTGTATTTTTTCTCTCCAGTTTTTTTTTTTTTTTTGGTGGGAGGGGGCTAGGAGTTGACAGAAATGTACTTAGGATGCACTGTTGTCCAAGAAAAGAGGTCTGCGAAACCAAAAGAGAGAGAATGCATGGTGATGTTTGTTGCGTTAAACCCATCTTTCTTTCTCTTGAGCAATGTGAAACTGGATTGTGGTAAACGTCTGCCAAATTGTTCTTGTAATTTTTCTTCTTCTTCCTTTTTTCTTTCTTAAAAAAAAGAGATAATAACTTAAGAAATGACAAAAAAGTGAGGACATCTTTTTCATACCATGGGCTAGTGTTAATAGGGAGAGGATAAAACTCCACTGGACTCTGTGACAGATCAAAAACATCACACAATCATTAATGCTCATCTATGCAAAAGTTACATGGTTCGAAATTGGATAATTTTTGTGCCAGAACTTGACCAAGGTAAATTATAAACACTCAGATACAAATATTCATTCGGGAGGTTGTGGTGTTGGCAGAGACTTGTCTAAACCCCAACGTGGTGGTTTTGGTAGCATTGGAGCTATAGGTACAGAATCATTTGTATTTTCAGTTCTATTTGGGTCCTCAGCATGCAAATTACTATGCTGGTCAAGGGTCTTCTTTATTTCTTATTTGTCGGTCATACCACGGGATACGTGTTTTGGGTACGCATTGTCTCTTAGTAACTTCAGATTCCTTCCTTCAGCAGACCGATTGCACATGAACAGAATTGATACAAATAAAAAAGTAGCAACTCCTAACTTAATTTGAGCCGTGTGTGTGTGTGTGGACAGAGAGAGCTTAGGTTGGTAAACAAGATGCCTGACTCTTCCATCTGTTCGGGTATTTGTGGAGCTGAAAGACCAATATTGGGCCTTAGGTCCTCACCTGTCAGATGCTCTGGTGATATAAAATTTGGGGTGGTGTAATACTTTTCTCTTCTCTATGATAATGCACGTAGCACATAGCCTAGGGTTGTAGGAATCTTCTTCAGTAGTTTGTTGGCATACCCTTTGCAATCACTGATTCATTTCCTTTCCTTTTTATCCCTCTTAAAACTATGTAGAAAAGTTACATTGAATGGCTACAATTTGGAAGATGACTGTTGTGAATGGTTATACAATGCTATAGCATTATGTAATTTGATGAAGAATGTTGCTGCAAATGGTGCAAATTACGAGAATCTTTTTACTGAATGTTATTAAAGATTGCTTCTTCTTTTTTTGGTGCTGTCCACCGAGACAATCTGCTTCCCTAGTGAAATTCCCGATTGTCTGGAACTCATTATTTTGTGATATTATGTGCAAAAAGTGACTTCACCGTGACTTGAACTCGTGTTCTCATTTGTAGGCCGAGCTTTTAGTGTTACAACATGGGGCGGTACAGATGTTTCTTGTCAGTGTGGAGTTCTATCAATTGGATCTTACTCTAGTTGAAATTTTCTCCGATCAAGCCTTCTGATACAAGAAGGAAGCTCCTGGTAGTTAGACCCTCACCGAGGTAACAAAACACATGAATTTCTTGTTATAAAATCATGATTGTGCGGGATCCCATTTGTTGTTGCTAATTTAACCTACGTCTATTACCTTGCAGTAGAGGGAGTTTCGTGCACCGAATACGTTAGGAAAATTCTAACGAATAACGTTCAAGCCCACAACGCTCTGTACGGATTTTGGGAACAATAGATCACCAAATAAAACAAACAAACATGCGTAATAGAAAAATAGAAAGAAAAAAAAAAGACACAAGACATACGTGAAAAATCTCAACGCGAGGAAAAACCACAGGAGCCACACCAGTTCACTATGAATCAAATCAATGAGTACAAGTCTTCTCACAATCTCTCTAAGATTTGTGTTTTCTCTTGACTCTCTCTCTCTCTATAAAACTTCTCTGTTCTCTCAATAGATCTCTACACAATTTAATATCTTAGGGGATCTCCCTATATATAACAAATTCAAAACATATCTCTTAGAAAACCTCCTAAAAGAGATATATATTAAATCCCTAAACAATAGGAAAAGATTTGATCCTAATTAGATTAGAAAAAAATAAATCTTGAAGATCTTGCGCAGGATTTTCCTACATCCTCTTACTACCGGTAATATGAGGCACTGCCAAAAATTCACTTTTGACTTCAAGGCACTAAATCAACCCGGATGGGCATTCTAGTGGGGGGGTCTTTACCTCCTAACAATCTCCCACTTGAAGATCTCCACAGTTTCAACGAATAACCCAACTGCAAATCTGAATCTTCTCAATCGTGGACATGGTCATCCAACTCCTCTTGGTGTGAGTCCTGGCATATCATCTTCTTAAGCATGAAGGCCCATTGAAATTGAACACAACTTCAGTTTCTCAACTGTAACCGCCTTGGTCAATATATTTGCCGAATTTTTGCTCCCCAAAATATTCTCTAGTAATAAATTCTCATCCTTGAAAAGCGAACAGATAAAGTGGTACCTTAAATCAATGTGTTTTGTCCTTGCATGAAACATTGGATTCTTGGCAAGGTGAATAGCACTCTAGCTATCATTGTTCTCCTTTCAACCATCATCTCCTTTGTAGTCTCAGTCACGATTACATATTCAGCTTCTGTCATGGATAATGTCACTAATTTCTGCAGACGTGAAACCCAACTCACCACTGTTGAACCAATTGTATAGACATAGCCTGTGGTACTTCGCCACGTATCTTGATCACCGGCAAAGTCTGCATCCACATATCCTTGCACTGTCAATTTTTCTCTCCCAAAACAAAGTGGCAAATCAATGGAACCTTTTAGGTATCGCATGATCCACTTTACTGCTTTCTAATGCTTCTTTCCCGGATTGCTAACAAACCTGCTCACAACTCTCATTGCATGGGCAATATGCAATGGGCAAAATCTGGTCTCGTGCTCACCATCGCATACTAGCTATCAATGGCCAAGGCATATGGAACCTTGGCCATATACTCCTTCTCCAAATCTGTCTTGGGTGATTGCCTTTGAGAAAGTTTGAAATGACTTCCCAAGGGTGTGCTAATAGCCTTAGAACTCTACATATTGAATTTTTCCAAAACACGCTCAATATACTCAGCCTGACTCAACCGCAAGGTTTCCTGAGCCCTATCCCTGTTGATTCTCATCCTAAGTATCTGCTTAGTTGCACCCAAATCTTTCATGGCAAATTCCTTTGGCACCTGTTGCTTCAATCTGTTGATCTCCTAAACACAGGAATCTACTACAAGCATATCATCTACATAGAGTAATAAAACAATGTAGTTAGACTCAAACCCCTTCAAGTAACAACAGTGATCTGCGTTGCACCTTGTGTAGCCACTGCGCTGCATGAAACCATTAAACTTTCTATTCCACTATCAGGGAGCCTATTTTAAACCATGCAGACTCTTCTTGACCCTACACACCATCTCTTCCTTGCCTTTCACATTGAAGCCAACCGATTGCTTCATGTAGATTTCTTCATCCAAATCACCATGAAGAAAAGCAGTTTTGACATCTAACTGCTCAAGGTGGAGATTCTCAGCAGCAACCATACTCAACACCACTCGGATAGTGGCAGTATTCACAACTAGCGAAAATATCTCCGTATAGTCCACCCCCTCCTTCTGTTGGAAGCCCTTTACAACCAATCTTGTCTTGTACCTTTTCTTGCCATCACTTTTTTGTTTGAGTCAATAGACCCATTTATTGTCTAGGGCTTTTTTTCCTCCGGGAAGCTGAGCTAACTGCCAAGTACCGTTGGAATAAAGAGAATTCATCTCTTCCTCTATCGCATCATTCCACTTAGTTGACTCAGGAACCTGCAAAGCCTCATCAGAGCACTCTGACTCTCCTCCATCTGTCAAAAGCAAGTAATCAAGCGAAAAAATATATTTCGGATTTGGCTTGGGTACTCTGGCTGACCTCCTCGTCTGTTTGACTGTTGAATTAGATTCTGTCTGTGGAGCTATCCCATCTAAAACTGTCCCCTCTGAAACTGTCTCTTCTATCTGACCAGAATTCTGCTCAACCCCACTGTCAAGTGGAAGATCCTCCAATCCAAAGTACTCGGATGTATCTCCATCCGAAGTGGTACTCCCACTGCTCAGTTTGCTGTCCCTATCTTTGTACATCAACTTTTCATTGAACACAACGTCTCTACTTCTGATTATCTTTCTGTTCTTGTCATCCCAAAACCGATAACCAAACTCATTTCCGCCATATCCAATAAAAGTGCACTTCTGTGACTTAGTATCAAGCTTATCCTTGCCATGATCACTAATATGCACATAGGAAACACAACCGAAAACACGAAGCCTCCTCTAGTATGCCAAAGTTCAACGAAACTGATGGCCCAAGATTGATCAAGTATGCTGCCGTGTTGACTACTTCTGTCCAAAATTGTTTAGGCAACCCTGCGTGTATCCGCATGTTCCTAGCGCGTTCTGTCAAAGTCTGGTTCATCCTCTCTGCGATTCCATTGAGCTGTGGAGTTCCTGGTGGTGTCTTCTCTAAATGAATCCCATTTAGAGCTCAGGCTTTCTTGAACTCCCTCAACTCATATTCTCCGCCATTGTCGGGCCTCAACTTTTTTACTTTCAAATCTGTTTCATTTTCTACCATGGCCTTCTATTTCATGAAGACTTCGAACACCTCTGACTTGCATTTCATGAAATATACCCATACCTTCCTCGAGTGATCGTCAACAAAGGTAACATAGCAATACGAACCGCCATGAAAAGACACTGTAGCTGGGCCCCAAACATCTATATGGACAAGTTCTAGCTTTTGAGCCCTAGGTGGCCTGCCGCCTTTCTAAAAACTCACCTGTTTTTGTTTCCCGAAGATCCAATCCTCGCAGATGTCAATATCAACTGACTCCAAACCCGGTAGCTTCCCTTTGGACTGCAAAACCTTCATCCCCTTCTCGCTCATATGCCCCAGTCTACTGTACCACAGATTTGAATTCTTCTTGCCGTCTGCAACTGCGAGTGTGTTGCTACCATGTGAGGTCAAGTAAAATGTACAAACTTTCTTACCCTTAGCTATCACCATGGTGCTGTTGGACACTTTCCATGCGTCCCCTGTGAATGTAGAAGTATAGCCTGCTGCTGCAAGTTGTCCAACTGAAACAAGATTCCTCTTCAAATTCGGAACATGCTTGACATCTTTTAGACAACATCTAGACCCTTGCGTTGCAATCTGAACATCACATTTTTCCACAATACTATATGGCTCGTTGTCGCCCAAGTATATTTTTCCAAAGTCACCTGCTACATAATTTTGCAGAATCTCCCTGTTAGCAGTGATGTGGAATGATGCACCCGAATCAATCACCCATGACTCGGCATCGTTGTTCATAGCAAGAACAAGTGTGTCGTGCAAAACGTGAGCCTCTTGCTCACCCTTGTCCTTCGGTGCTTTGCAAGTTTGTGACATGTGACCTGTCTGGCCACTATTCCAACATTCACCTTTAATGGGCCGAACTTGAGATTTACCCCGATTTCCCCTGCCCTTCAATTTTGAGTTGTTTCTGTTCTGATTCTGACCACCTTTATTTTGATTTCTGCCCCTCTGTTGCTCAAAACTTAGGGCTGAACCCGTTGTGCCTGAACTTGAACCTGAACTTTCAATCAAATGCCTTCTAATCTCCTCGGTCAGAATCAAACTCACAACCTTACTCAGTTTTAACTTTTCTTTCCCAGCCAAATTACTAACTGCAGTAACCGTACCCTGCCAGCTCTCTGACAACTGAGATAGAATCAATAATGCTTGAACCTCATCATCAAACATGATATCCACAGAGGCAAGTTGATCAACAATCGTATTGAATGCACTAAGATGTGACATAAAGGAAACCCCTTCTGCCATAGACAGGTTGAAAAGTTTTTTCATAAGATGTACCTTATTCGCAGCAGACAGTTTCGTACATCATTCTCAATGCTTCCATAAGATCCTCCGTCGTCTTCTCCTTCAATATGTTGTGGATGACTGCCTTTGATAGGAACAGGCAAATAACCCCTAACGCCTTTTTGTCAAGAACGTCCCAATCTTCATCAGATTCTTCTATCTTCTTCTTCCCTTTTTCTTTACCTAGTAATGGCTGGTAAAGATCCTTCTGATACAGATAGTCCTCTATTTGTGTCTTCCAGTATGTAAAGTCTAACCCGTCAAATTTTTCGATCATTTGTTTGCCTTCTTCAGAACCCATAGCTCCCATTAAAACCCTAGGTTGCCCAAACAAGATTAAATCCTAATCTGTTGAACAAAACCTACCACAACCACGGCTCTGATATCAGTTGTTAGGAAATCCGAACGAACAACATTCAAGCCCACAACGCCCCTTATGGATCTTGAAAATAATAGATTACCAAACGAAACAAACAAACGTGCGTAATAGAAAAAAACAAGATATACGTGAAAAATCTCAACGCGAGGAAAAAACACGGCAGCCACACCAGTCTACTATGAATCGAATCAATGAGTACAAGTCTTCTCACAATCTTTCTGAGATTTGTGTTTTCTCTTGACTCTCTCTCTCTCTTTTGAAAGCTTTTCTATTTTCTCAATAGATCTCTTCATGATTTAATATCTTAGGGGACCTCCCTATAAATAACAAATTCAAAACATATCTCTTAGAAAACCTCCTAAAAGAGATATATATTAAATCCCTAA
>JABCMJ010001253.1:0-20153 GCA_014822125.1 Arbutus unedo
TATGTCGACTTGTTTGGGAGCTTATTTTTGTTTTTGATTTATGATATTTTGGCTTTTTTTGAATTTAAGTTAGAATGAGTTTTGAATTTGAACAGAGTATTTAGAAAAAATATACATAATGCATTTTGCAAAAGTAGTAGAATGAAAAATGAAAATGAAAATGAAAATGAAAATGAAAATGCAAAAAGGAGCTCTAGACCTCATTTTGAGTTTTTGCTCCTAAAGTCTAAAAATGGAGAATGAACTATGCAGAAATCATTCTTGAAATGTGACTCCCAAATAGCCAAAATGCAAAAATGCAAAAAACTAACTCCCAAACATATAACTGCTAGAAATCGTAAGGATACAGTATTTTAAGTTTTTGTACGATATTACCCTACAGTCATTTGATTTAAAGAGTGTTTAGGAGCCTCTTTTCACATTTTTCCATTCTCATTTTTTAATTTTGCAATTGGGAGACACATTCCCAGAATGAGTTCTGCATAACTCATTCTCCATTTTGGACTTTAGGAACAAAAACTCAAAAGAAGGTCTATAACTTTTTTTTGTATTTTTATTTCCATTTTAAATTTTACTACTTTTGCAAAATGTATTCTATACATTTTTTTGAAACACTCCTCCCAAATTCAAAACCCAATATGGCCATAATCTAAAAAGTAAAAAATAAAAAGCTGAAAAATAGGCTCCCAAAGAGTTACAAATTAATTAAATTGTCTAAAAATACTTTTTTGATTGTTGGGTTTTTGAGAAAGTACAATTATGAACCGACTTCAAAATTGAATTTATATCAAAAGAAATGTTCTCTTTATAATAGTACAGAAGATAATAGTATAAATTTTTTAGTTGTCTTCATTCTTCATTTTCTTTTCTTGACCACAAATAGCCAACATTCACCTTTCATGTTGTCACCCAATGCACTCTAGATATAACTCATCCTAAAAGCCTAGTTATTGAGGTGAGGGTTAGCCCACCGTTGTATAAACTCGTAATACTTCCTTTTGTAGGCAATTTGTAACTTTTCAACTTCTAGAGCTTTACTTTGTACTAGGATAGTGTAACTCACATATACAAGTGGAATCGCAACGTGAATTAAAGAACTCTATAATTGGCGACCATAGTGGGAGTCTTATTCTATTTTGACTATGTTCTTTTAGAAAAAGCATGACCTCTCTTCTGGTGGAACCGCCATAACTCTCGGACCACGATACTACATTCTTGGCCAAAGATTCCGGTAGACGGTTGTCATCCTAAGCTTTATCTAGGGAGGACACTAAGGAGGTTGTAATTTTTACAGCTCCTGCTTGTGGTTTTGTGATATACGTAACATACCAAGCTGCTCAATTCTCTTCCCATTTTCTACAGCAACTTTATGATGGATCAGGGAGAGGAAAAGTAGAGAAGAAAAAAATAAGAAGAAAGAGAAAAGGAGGGGAGAAGAAGAGGAATAAGATGAGTGATTGAACGTCATACCTCTAACTCTTATATTGAATCTTGGTAAGCACTTTCTATGAACCAAGCATAGATTAATGTTTATTTTGGGTTCATACAGTTTAAGTAAGTTCGCTTAGGGTCTGAAATTATAGAAATTCGAAGTTTGAGAGGAAGAAACCAAATCTGTCATGGTTGATTTAGTAGCAATTCGATTGCTTCTGTAAGGCAGATTTTTCCTCTAAGTTTAAAAGCTTCCCTAAACCTCTTGGTATCTCAGATCGTCATGAAATTTTGAACACAGATAGATCAATGTCTTATTTAACATCTCCAATTTGAATCACTCAAATCCAATGGTTAGATTTGAAGAAAAGGTATGTGTTGGTAAACTGTGTCAATTTTACACCAGTTCTATTATAATGGGTTGTTACCTCACTTAGAAGCTATTCCAAGCCTTGGGTTCTTCACACTGAATGTTTCCAACACCCTAAAATACCAACCTATTGAATTTAGGGAATTGTGGACATGTTTTGATGAAGTTTCCAAACTGATTTCTGTCAGCGTAAATTCTTGAGAATCTGTCACGATCTTCATTTCACCTCACTCATACTCAATCACCCATTTCACGTAATACCTTTCAATACGAAGTCATTAACAATATTTGATTATATAATAAAAACGAAAATTTTGTGGGCCTTTACACCTTATGTTATAATTACCAAAAAAAAGGTACATGTTCCTTTATTTCATGATGGTTAATTTAGTTTATCATTATTGTAAATTCTTTTATAATTCTAAGTGTTTAAAATCTTTAGTGATGGTCAATTTGCACGTCATGGTTAATTTGCATATCACGGACAGCTTATTATATTTTGCGATAATAACTTACGTGCCATGATATATTTGCATCATTATGGTAAATTTTTATAACTCTTAGGTGATGGTCAGTTTTCATATGGTAAATTTTCCACGGTCACAAACAGTTTACTATATATTATAATAGTAACTTATGTATAATTGTATATTTACATCATTATAGTAAATTCTTACAACTACTTGGTTATGATCAATTTGCATATGATAAATTTTTCACGCTCAAAACTGATACTACAACAAAAAAGTCAACCATCCCCAGATTATGATAAATTGTCAGAATATGGTAAATTTCAGATCATTTAGAAAAGATCCAAAGTCTCTCTTTTTCTCTTAAACATTAAGGTAAAAATATCCTAGTGTATGTGTGTGTGTATAAATATATTTATTTACCTCAATCATATCATATATAAACCTTATTTTGATGTCTCTCGGTAAAAAGTAATAAATTAGTTTTAGGGACCCCTAACCTCGACAAATTGCTCCCTTAGAGTAATATTGGGGCTAATATTCAGTTATCACTTATGTTTAAAATAAATTTTTGAACAACCCTTTAGTCTCTGTTTAGAAATTGGACCCATTTCAAATATCTCTCAAGAATTCCAAGATATCTCCTCGTTCACCCAATAGTTATCGAAACAAATTCAAAAAGTCTTTGTTTTGTAATTCGATCGAATTTTCAAATTCACCAATTTTTTCCTACTTTCCTTTTTATTTTCTTTATTCACAGTCGAGGTCTCACACAAGGTGTTGTTGTGCGGTTGTTGGACTCTATCCAAGTCGCTGTCAGAAAAATATATTATCTTGGAGGTGATCGGCTCCATTCTTGGCTTCTTTATTGGAGCATCAATACTCATTACCTGCTTAGCTACTTTGATTTTGTATAGCTCAGCCTTGATGCTTTGATCAGCTTGTGCATCCATCATCTCATGTATCACATGGATTGTTTGCACCTCTAGAGAGGCTTCCTTGGTCAATTGGGCCATCATCGCTGCTGCTAGAGTCTTCTCTCTGTCGATGAACTCCTGCAAATGTCCTTCTGCGACCAATTTTTTCAGAAACTCTTTATACGGCTTACAACCCGTAGTTAGGTGTCCCTTCTCCCTATGATAATAGCATCTCATTTTGGAACTATTGGCGTTGTTTCCTTCGCCTAGCGCTCTCAATGGCCATCTGAAGTATAGTTCTTGTTCAATTTTGTGTAAGAGTACGTAGATCGGCACTGTGAAGACCGTGGTGATGGCTACGTACTCATGGGCTCGGGGTACTTTCTTCTCCCTAATCTGGACTACATTGACTCCTCGTTTGAGATTTTTGGAGCTGGCCGTTCCCTTAGTGACCTTCTGCTCGGCCAGACATTGCTTGAACCTAGTGTCTTCCAATTGACAATTCTTGTCAATCCTTCCCATGAGCTCATTCATATTCACTGGATTTGATAGCATGATATCTTCAAAACGTCGGCTTCTATGATCCAAACCCAACTTGAAGGACGTGATGGCTATGGCTGGGTTGCATCCTTGAATTTCATTAAATAACTCCCAATACCTCTTGGTGTACTGGCGGAGTGATTCTATTGCCGACTTCTTTAGGCCAAGCAAAGCATCCACTTCCTTCTTCTATTTTGTGTTGGCGATGAACTGAGCCAGGAATGCTTGGGACAGCTCTTTGAAGGATCAGATGGATAACTTTGGCAATTTATGAAACCAGAGAAGGCCTAGTTCCCCAAGGCTGGATGGAAACAATTTAGACATCAACCTGTCTTACAAACTATAGAGAGACATCATCTGGGTGTAGTGGACCAAAAATGTGTATGCATCTGTCTTGGGGTCATATTTCTAGAACTTTGGAGAACTGAATCCCCTCGGAGGCCGCACAGACTCAATTTTCCATGCGAACGGGAAAAAGATGAGTTGGTCGTGCGTAGCGTCTGAGTTTGACTGAGTCGGTCATGCTCTCCTTCCTTTTTCTAAATGCCTTCGTAGATTGTCCCTTTCTCCTTTGGGAGAATGTTGCCCCCTTCTTTCCCTGGGGTAGCGTTCCCTATGGCGATGGTCTTGAGCTACTGCCTGCTCCTCTTCGCGTGCACGTCGCTCACATCTTCTTCTTTGTTTCACAGCATTGGTTTCTCTCCAACTGAGCTTCATGTGTGCCAGTCTGTTCACTGGTTGTGTCACATGTGTAATTGAATCAGAACTTGCGAAGGAAGTTGGTCCTAGTCGAAGTAAGGCATGGATTCATGGAGGATCTCACCGCTCGTCACGAGGGTGTCATTTTGGAGTTAGGCTATGCTCTTTGTAGAGTTCAGCCTTCCCACCATCTCAATGCCTAGTGGCGGCATGGTTCCCTAGTCTATCTTTGACCAAAATCCTTCACTCCTGACGGTGACGGTTTATAGTCAAAGTTCGATAACAGTGATGCTGGCGGGGAGCCCTTGATCGAGAATAGTCTTCTAACTGATTGACGCACACCTCTATTTTTAACCTGGTCACCTCACGTTGGATTGTCTGAAGGAGCTTGTCCTTCTCATTCATTCTCGCTTCTAGCTTCTCTATGTAGGCTCTAGAGTTGGGATCTAGAGCTACTGTTTCAAGTGAGAGGAGGACATTGCGAGACCCGCTTGCAATGTGATGAGGATCGACAACATCCTTCTCCTTCCCTTGGTTAGGCAGTGCAAAAGATAACTTTATTTATTATTTCATCTTATACATGCAGGAATGCAAGACAAGGTGAACGAGCATTGAATGAGGCTTAAATTTCTTATCATAACTTTTAGATAAAATTTGTTAGGTTTAGTTGTGTCCCACTTCCGTACAAATCGGACGAGCACATCCGCATGTCCCGTAGTTTTTCCCTCCCACGTTTGTACGTGCAGGGCGCATTCCTTGCGTAGTGATGTCGAGCATCACCATGGCGAGGACTGAGAGGAGCAGAGGATTGATACCGAGCGAGAGGCCATGAGATTGAACGGCTGAGCTCAGATGTTTGACCGAAGGTGGTTCTGCCCACAAGCCGAAGATCCATAGCATAGTTCTCGGGGCTAGCCAAACTTGGGCTGAGCAGAGATGAGCCGAGGATGATCGTGGACTGAAGGCCCAAGGTTTTGTATTTCAGCCTACTACAATAGCCACTTAACTCCTTCATGTTAAAGCTAATATGGAGGAGTTGATTTCCCAAAGGCCGAAGCTGAGCACAACCGTGGTCTTTAGGAAAGCATGCGAAGGTCTACACAAAACGTCAACATTAGAGATGATGCCACGTGGCGATCGATCCCACACCAACCATTTCTCAAAAATTGAGCCCCAGTATAAATAGGGTGCTCCAAGGACAGATTACGTTCTTTTACGCCACGTCTCACCTCAGTGCTCCCGACGTTGCTTTCGCTCTCTGGAAATTCAATCCTCCATTCTTTCAACGATCTGTCATTTGTTTTCGAATTCCAGATAAGCTTACTCTATTGCACCCATATTGCTTGAGTGTGTTTTCACTTTCTTTCTTTGGAATGTCCTAGTTTTTGGTCGTTAGATTGAAGTTGTCATATGGGGTTGTCATTTCCACCCCAGAATCTGGCCGAGCACCATGACATTCGGCCGAGGGTGACTTCATTTGATCGGGCGTTCCCATGCCCGCCACCGAGTGCCCTGTGTCGGTGTCTATTTTATTTCACTTTCCACCACGAGAGTTTGAGTCAGATCCGTCACCCTTGGCTGAGTTGCGGCAGAGGGTGAATTCTGCTCATACACCGTACCTCAGATTTTTGAACTCCTATGCACCTCTTAATAGGATGTCCGAGCCAGAAGTAAACTCAGCACATATGTTGTCCTCTAGTGCCAAAGATCCCGAACCCAGTGGCTCAGCAAGGCTTCCAAGCATCGATGTGATGCCAAAGATCTCAACTTCTCATTCAGGAAAGAATCAATACTCCCATTTCTTTGATGATCCGGAGAGCCTAGCTGACTTCCGCCTCACATACGGCATCCCCGACAACATTTCTATAGATTTAGTTTGAACGGGTGATAACCTTATCACGAATGAGTTTCAGATCATTCTCCCATTGATGGCCATCATCAAGAGAGGGGTACGTTTCCCCTTCCACCCCTTTCTTCGGTAGGTGTTGAACATTCTTCAATTGACTCCCCCCCAAGTCACGATAAACTTTTATCGTACAGTCGTGAGAGTCATTGAACTAAAGGAAAGGTACCATTTGGATTTTGAGGTCGAGGATCTGTTCGGCCTCTATTTGGTAAGCCAGAACAAAGTAGCGAGGAGGAAGTACCTCAGTTGCCGATCCGGGCAGAGAAGGTTAATCAAAGGTTTGCCAAAATATGACAAATATGCAAATGTCTTTGTCATTGTTAGGGGAGAATTCGAATTTGCCTTAGGAAAATACCATTTTCTTCCGATCCCCAGGGTCACAGGGTATGCCGATAAGGATTGTACAATTTAAGTTTTCTTTTACTGTTCAGTGCTATATCTTTATTTCGTACTAATACGGTCGTCTGTTTGTAGGGAAAGAAGTTGTCGATTGCCTGAGAAGCAAAGCATCGTGGGCTAGGATCAACCGAGTCTTGGCTATTCAGAGGAGGTATGGAGACTGCCCGGTGTTTCTCGGATACGTTGATCTGTATCGATCAAAGCTCAACTCCTACGGAGACTCCAACAGCAGTAGTGAAAGTGCTGAGGGCGGAGGAGCACGTCATGAGCTAGAGGAAGTAGCTGATCCAGCAGTCCGGACGAGTGCCAGCTCTCCACTCAGGGTGATAAAAAAACTGAGGGAGGAGTCGACGCCGGAGATAGTCATCCCAATATCTTCAGGTATCGGTTCTTTGGATTTTTCCTCCGGCTATAGTTGTTCGGTCAGTGTTAGTGATCAAGAGTTAAGGGACCTGTTTGCAGAGATCGACCAAATACTGAGAAAAGCTCACGAAGAAGTGCCGTTGAAGCTAGCGGCAGGCGGCAAACCAGCGCTGAAGGCTGCAAGGCCGGCTGACCCTCGAAAGAAGAGGAAGGGCATCTAGGAGGGCGACGCAGCTGTGAAGAAGTTCAGGGGGGCTAAGGAAGATGGTCGACCGATGGTCGCGGAGGCCTCTCAGGGCAAGAAAGCCCCTCCTCCTTTGCTGAAGACAAACCCCACCCCCGTTGATGTCGAGACGGTGAAGGTGTCAACCTTTGATAAATTTGTGCTGTAGTGCCTGCTCGCCGGATGGCCGTTGAACACCGATGACTCTATCGACACCGATCCCCACGTCGCATTGTCCCTGGCCGAGGGTATGATACTTCCCAAGGATGTTGAAGCCTTATCGAAGAGTCTAGATTCCTCATTTCTTGAGATGGCTCGTCATTATTTAATAAGTTTTCTCACAACTTTAGATATGTTGTACAAGTGACCTAGCATTTGGCACCGGTGAAGAAGGGACTTCTACAGAAGGCGAACCAAATTTCGTGTTTGAGGGGGCTCCACGAATAGGAGGTGGAGGCCAAAAATTGGATGCGTGAAGAGCGGAACACCGTCTGAGCTGCCCTCTCTGAGACCGAAGAGAAGGCCAAGGCCCTCTCACTTGCCCTCGAAGCCAAGGACAAAGAAATGGCGCAGAGTGCAATTCATGAAGTACGGCGCCCATTTGTTTCAGGTGCACACAAAGAAGATAAGGTGCCGAGTACGCCCTTTGGTAGAGTTTGGCTCCAGGTCCCATCCAGAACTGAGCAGCCTTGTGAACGACTTTGTGCACTTCTTTTTGGTTCTCATGTAAGGTTTCTACCTTGAGATACGCCACGATGGGATCCATCCAACTGGGACCCTATGAAATGCAATTGATCTCAACGGGAACTATCGGATTTTCAATGCTGGGCAATGGGACGACGTTAACGGAAACTGTCCTCTGCCCCCTAGCATCTATCGCCATTGCGAGGCCTGCTACGGCGTTGGCATGGGCATTTTGTTCCTGGACAATCTGATTCAAAGTGAATTGTCAGAGCCATTGGGTGAGTTATTGCACTACGGCAACGTAGCGGGACATCCACTCATTGCGGGCTTCATAGTCCCCGGACTGTTGGTTGACGACTAATTGAGAAGCACTATAAGCGTTGATATGATCTTTGCCCGGGTCGTCGGTGAAACGAAGCCGAACAAGTACGACCTTGTATTCGGCTTCATTGTTAGAGGCAAGGAATTCGAGCCGAATGACCAGCTCATGAAGAACTCGTTCTGGTGAGATCAGAACAACCCTAGCCCTGGAGCCATGGTTGTTGGAGGATCCATCCACGTACATCTGCCAGAAGTTACCGTGGAGAAGTTGCCAAGGTAACGGTTCAGTTGAATTGGTGTTTGTCAATTTGCGGTTCCTATCGGTGCTGGGCATGAATTCTACAATAAAGTCAGTCAAGACCTGGCCTTTGATCGTCTACCTCGACTGGTATTGAATGTCGAAGTTAGCCAATCCCACAGCCCATTTTAAGACATGATTGGAGAGGTTGGCTTTGCGCAGCAAGCTCTTCAATGGGTGTTCAGTTAGTACCATAATGGGGTGCACTTGGAAGTACGGTGCAAGCTTTCGAGAGGCAGAGACGAACGCCAATGCAAGCTTCTCCAAAGGTATGTATCTAGTCTCGGCACCAACCAAGGTCTTGCTGGTATAATAAATGGGGAGATGTGCTCGGTCATCTAGTCTTACGAGAACTAAGTTGACCGCATCTGAGATACGGCCAGATAAATGAATAGAGGCTCTTTCTCTTTGGGCGTAGTGAGCAGTGGTGCTGAAGATAAATAGGTCTTTAGGTCCTGCAATGCTTGGTCACATTTTGGAGTCCACTCGAAGCTCCTTTGGCTATATTTTTTCAATAGCGCAAAGAAGGGTTGGCACTTATCTGACGACCGACTAATGAATCTATTTAGTGCGGCAGCCATTCCTGTTAACTTTTGAACACCTTTAATGGTATAAGGTGCTTCCAATCTGTTGATAGCATTGATCTGGTTGGGGTCAGCCTCGATACCCCGTCTTGTGACCAGGTAGCCGAGGAATTTTCCTGAACTGATGTCGAAGGCCCACTTCTCGGTATTTAGGCAGAGCTTGTGTTTCTTCAAAATGTCGAAGACCTCTTGCAAGTGTGTTAGGTGGTTGGCCTCGTGCCTGCTTTTGACCACCATGTGGTCAATGTAGGCCTTCATCGTATCCCTAATCTGTTTGCCGAACATTTTGGTGACCACACGTTGGTAGGTTGCCCCCACGTTCTTGACGCTGAAGGGCATCACTTTGTAGCAAAATAACCCACGGGGGCTAATGAAAGTGATTTTCTCCCTGTCCGGCCTATGCATAGCGATCTGGTGGTATCCCCAGTATGCATCCACGAAGCTGAATCGAGCGTGCTCGGCTGTGGCATCCACCAATCGGTCGATCCTCAATACGGGGAAATAGTCCTTAAGGCAAGCGTCATTGAGATTCGTATAGTCTACACAAACGCGCCATTTGTAATTTTTCTTTTTCACGACCACCGTGTTGGCTTACCAAGTTGGATACTGGACCTCCTGTATTGCTCTGACTTCCAAAAGGCGGTCGACTTCCTCAATGACAACATCGGTGTGGGTTACTGTCGACCGTCAAGGCTTTTGTATTACCGCTTAGGGCGACTTGTCAACGTTGAGCGAGTGGTTGATAAATTCGGAGTCAGCCCCCGGCATCTCATATGGTGTCCATGCGAACACCTCCATATTCCGTTTGAGGAAGTCAGCCAATGCTTCCCGTTCAGCAGATGATAACGTGGATCCAAACAGAAAGGTTTTGTCGGTGTTTGAGTCGTCAGCTAGCACAATAACCAGGTCCTCAACGGCTTTTCTGTGGCTGCTTTGCCGAAGTCCTCAAGTGTAGGAGCGTTCGACAATTCTACCAATGGCACCTCGGTAGGTTCAAGGTCGATGTCTTTCAAGTGGAGAGCTGTGAATAGGGAATAGTATAAGACTTCGGCTGAACTCCCTTGGTCCGCTAGGATTCAGCGGACCAAAGAGTTACCGAGAGTAAGAGAAACAACTAACGCGTTATTGTGTGGTGTTTGGAGGTGTTCCAGATCTTGATCGGAGAACGAAAGATTGCCTCTGGAATGATTATCTGGATGTGGACGTTTGGCGCCCGAACTTACTGTCATAACTGTTTTCCATTGGTCGCACGTTTGATCTCGGCCTTAAGGCTCTCCTCCGCAACTGCGTCCACCATCCCATGAATTACATCGATCACCCTGACCTCACCACTGTTTTCTTTCTCATGCTCTGATTGAGGTCCAACTCATGTTTTTTCTTCGTTGGTATATTCCTTGAGGTGCCCTGTGATACCAATCTCTCAAGGAAGTCCCTCCACGCTCGGTGTCATGCCCTCAAATTTAAAAATAGAACTAATTAAATAAATAAGTAGGAACTAGAGAATCCTTGCCAAAGGCTCAATGAAATCCTCCCAAAATATCCATGCATAAGGAGATAAGTGTTCTAATTTGATTATAAGTACATAGTGGGTCACCTCATCCTAATGACCATTTACATGAAACAAAAGTTTTCAAAATATTACATTGAGTATGTCACCAAAATAAGATAGATTTATAATACATCTTTTCAAAAACGGTTAAGTAAAATATACTAAATAACTCCATGTATTAGACTCTTCTAAAAAATCATGCAACAGTCCAAGCACCCATGCCAAACGATGTTAAACGTCTGGAGTTGCACCTGAAAAGAAAATAGAGGAACTGAGCTAACAAGCCCAATAGAGAAATCTATACTAATCTTACATGGATATAAAATGGTATGGTATGACAAGTGAACATAAATGTCCAGTAATAACAAGATCACGAACGAAATCAAGTTAAAGGCTAAGGATGAATTATGTCATGTAGTAACGTCAATAACATCAGCAAGTGTGTTATAAAACCACATTTATCGCACCTCGTAAGTTATTAGTCCAATCAATCATGTCCTCGTTGGATCTTTATTTTTTTAAACCTAGTAATCTCGTAGGAGACTAGTTCATCACTCATAGTATTTCCTTTCGGGGAGTCTAGTTCAAGGCCTTCCTAGCATTCCTAAAGGAGTCTAGTTCAAGACCTTCCTAGCATTCCTCTTGAGGAGTCTAGTTCATCTATCATGTCGTTCAAGCATTCTACACATGTCACGTGTCCCATAACAATTTCATTTCATCAATTAAAACTCTCAAGTAATGTACATGTCTCGTAATCACCATCTTAAATCTATAACATATTGCGTTGTAATCATACGATATGAATCCTAGAAGTAAGTCCAAAGGATAGATGCAGACATCAACCGTAGAAATCAACAACTCAAATTTTCGATAATGATTTCAATAAGAATAAAGTACAGAATTACCGGTAATGCAGACGCTACTACCGGTAATGTAGACACTATTACCAGTGATACAGAACACTGCTCAAAAATAAAACACTGAATTACTGGTAATACAAACACTATTACCAGTAATATAGGACACTACCTGAAAATGAAACACTGAATTACCAGTAATATAGACACTATTACCGGTAATATAGGACACTGCCTGAAAATGAAACACTGAATTACCGGTAATACAGGACACTGCCAGAAAATGAAACACTAAATTACCGATAATACAGACACTATTACCGATAATAGCAAGGACTGACTGATGCGCGATTTCTGCAGATTTTGCTTTTTCTTAACTTCGATTTTCAAACTCCAAACCAACAACCAAACTCATAAAACACCAAAAACAAATCATACACACATAAGAGAGGTATGAAATTCCTACATAGAGGGTCGGATTGAAGGATTTGAGCTTCAAAAAGTAAGTCCTAACTCCAATGGTGGATGAACTTGAAGTAAACTCCCTCCAAGCGAAATGAGCACGATCAACCACCAAATACAAAAGAAATAAGAAGAATCTTGAGGGATCTCGGAGTTCTAACAAGATTTGTGAGATGGGGTTTGAGAGGGTTACCACACACACACACCCGTGGGTGTCCAACGGGAAAGAAGAAAGAGAGAAAGAGAAAAAGATGGATTTATGCAAAAAAATCTGATGCAAGGCTTTTAAAGCCTCAATTACACTTTTACCCTCTAACTATATCACATGCTACCCACAAAACCCTTATCTAACATACACCACACATAAACTCCAAATCATTATAGGTGCATAAAGTGTAATAAACCACTTGTTAAATTGAATTTTGGGCAATTAATAAATCATTCAAATAAAAATAAATTAAAAAAATTTTCAGGTCCTCACACTCGGCATCTCGTGGTCAAATGGCCTTTCTCTTTGTGGTAAGAGCAATGGTAAGGAGAGTCGAGCATTTTCCAAAGATCCCTAGTGGCCTTCTCAACCACTCAAAGTACGGCTCGTGCTGGATCTTCTTAAGGATTTCATATGTTGGAATTTTAAATATGGTTTTCACGGCAACAAACTCATGAGGCCAAGGTCCCTTCTTTCTACCAGATGTCACCATGTTCACCCTTCAGCGTCCTCCATTGCCTTGTGTGTTTCGATTCTCATCCCCCCGACGAGGGTAGTTTTGCTCAGCCTAACGCCGTTCACTCCGAGCCTCCTCCAATCGAAAGTGATTATCGATCCGTCCCATGAGATCGTCCATGTCGGATGGATTGGAGAATATTAGATCCTCGAACAGTCGGCTCTTGTGTTCCAGGCCGAGCATGAACGAGGTTACGACAACCTTGTATTTCATTGAGGGGCTTTCAATACCGAGTTGCATATTGTCTGAGAGACTCATTGGCTAACTTTCTGAATGTGATGAGGGAATTGACACCCTTCTTTTGTATGGTGACGAAATGAGCGAAGAAGGCAAGCGAAAGGTTCTTGAAAGAAGGAATGGATCTCTTTGGCAGTTTGTCGAACCAAAGAAGACTAAGCTCTCCTAAGCTGAAAGGGAAGAGCTTGCACATCAAGACGTCGTCAAAGCTGTAGAGAGACATCATCCGTCTTTTGATCGTATTTGGTAAATTTCAATGGATTGAAACCGTGCGGAGAGCGGACCCTGTCGATCTCTATGGTAAAAGGGGAGGAGATGAGCTGGTTGTGTATGATGTCGCATTGTAATCGGGCTTGCTGAACCTCGTGCTCGGTCGGGCCCCTTCGCTTGGCAGTGAGCTGTGGCCTAAGATCCTGCCCTCCATGGTACCGAGGGGAACGTTCTCGATCATTACGATGCCGGGGAGATCGGTCCCTTTGGCCACCATATTTTCTCGATCTAGCTGGGTTTCATGAGTGGGGGTGACATCTGAGGCTATAGTCAGCGGGGAGTACGATTGGGTGATGTTGACGGGATGAGCCCCAAACTGTTTATGAACCGAGACTCGTTGAACTCCACGATCATCACCCGAGCGATGTTCAGGAGGAGGAGAGTGGACCCGCTCTTGACCTCACATCTTGTCGCATCTTTTCGCTTTAGCACTAACTCCTAGGCACTCACGAGCCGGACGCTTCTGTTGTTCCCTTCGCTCGGGTGAGCGTGTTTGGTGGCACCTGCGTTGCCGAGCCTGAGACGCTTCGCCATTCTAGTGGGGCCTCATCGCAATTTTGAGGAGTTGGCCTTTCTTTGTTAACGAGCTTCCAAGCATTCGACATACATCTTATCCCTAAACTCGGCGGGATATTCCATAGGTGGGGGTGAGGAAGGAGTGGCAAGGTTGTTGGGCCAGTCCCACTAGCACCCATTGTCACCTTCCTGGACCGAGTAGATTCGATCTGATTATTTTTCTGAGTTAGAGTTTTTGCCATGAGACTGAGTTTGAAGAAGTTTAGTGAAGGTGAAAATGTTTGAGAAGTTTGAAGAAGTTTGAAGAAGTTTTTGCCATGAGAGTTTGAGATAAAAAGTCAAGTGGATCTCCCACAGTGGTTGCCAAATTGTGGAGCTTGGAATCCGAATTTGACTTCTAAATTTGGTGTAACGAACCCTCTAACTGAACCTGCAAAATACTCAATACTAAGTTAGTACCAACTGGGGTGGGATCTTCGGCGGACACTCCAACGATCAAGTTAGCCTCTAGTAAGAGCAAAAACAACTTGAAAATAGTTTTAGCGCGAGTGTGCGTGTACATATAGTAGGAGTGCCCTTAGAATATTTATACAATAGGAATCCAATCGTTTGTCGGAGTCTTCGGCCAAGAATGTAGTATCGTGGTCCGAGAGTTACGGCGGTTTCGCCACGTGTTCCACTTTTGTGTGGATCAGATGGGCACATCCGCATGTCCCGTAGTTTTTCCCTCCCACGTTTGTACGTGCAGGGCGCATTCCTTGCGTAGTGATGCTTGCCGAGCATCACCTTGGCGAGGATCGAGAGGAGCCAAGGATTGATACCGAGCCAGAGGCCATGAGATTGAACGGCTGAGCTCAGATGTTTGACCAAAGGTGGCTTGCGGGACTTGGCCCACAAGCCGAAGATCCATGGCGTAGTTCTCAGGGCTAGTCGAACTTGGGCCAAGTAGAGATGAGCCGAGCATGATCGTGGACCGAAGGCCCAATGTTATGTATTTCGGCCTACTACACACAGATAAAGCGATTTGTTCAACCAAAAATACAGATAATGTTATCTGTTAAATATATGAAGAATAAAAACACAGATAATATTTCAAATCAAAGATAACAAATAACAAATATTTTTTTACTAAAATCATGTTTTGACTTATTTTTTATATTTTTGAGCATAATCTTTTATTTTTTTGAAACCTTTTATTGAGATGAACCAATAATAAATAAAAAATTGATACAAAATAAAAAGTTAACAAAACAATTGGTGTATCAAAAGGTTGTGAGAATGCAAATAATGTTTTTAACTTATTTGTCATATTTTTCTATTTTTAATTTTTAAAAGTAATTTTTAACTTTTTTGAAACTTCTTATTAAGACAAACCAATAATAAATTAAAAAATTGATCAAAAAAGCTACAAAAATATTAGTGTACAAAAAATTTGTGAGTGCTTTAATTGTTGTTAAAACTTATTAACTTTGTAATCAGGGTAATTTTTTTCGGTCAAATGACTTAACCTATTAACACTTTTAAAAGAGTGAATCATAACTATTAATAGTTTTAAAATAGTAGATCTTAACTCAAAAAATAAATTAATCTGAATTTAATGAGTTAATTAACTCTAAATGTGTATTTTTTTACTAATTTTCTATTTATAATTATTAAAAGTATTATAAATTATTCAATTTAAATAATTTTTTAAAAGGCACGTCAAAATTGAACTCTTCCAACAAATTGACAGAATGAGTCATTTGGCTACTAAGATGAGAAAAGAAAAGAAAATGTTATGATTTCTCTTCAATGATGAGAAAAGAAAAGAATAGAAAAGAATATGATCTGTCACCACGTCATTTGGATAAACAAAATTAGAAAAAATGTGATTTCTTTCAATTTTTTATATATTTTGTTTGGCTAGAGAAAATAAATGAATATATCATGTTTATTTTATCAAAATATCCTTTATAGTCACTGGCACCAGAGAGAAAGAAAGACTAAAATTAACAACATAAAAAATTAAACTCCAGCTAGTTTTTTCTCTCACAAAATCTAATCAAAATTGGTGAGAATCAAAATGAAAATTTTAAGAAATTCTTAATTTTTATATTTTTTTACATTCTCTCGTTATTTTTCACATATTTGTTAATTCGAATATAAAAAAAATATTTTTTCCCTCGATCCTCTTTCTTTCTCTTGAAATCCCTCTCAAAGGGGGATGAGACGATAGACAACAATACTAACCCTTGTGTTTTTCTGATACACTAGAAAGTCGAAACGGATAAAATCCACATTTTCGATTCAAGTGGTTTTCATCTGCATCTTCGTCGCTGGCCTCTCTGCAATTTCCACTGTTTGCACTACATACCCTCTGTCAGAACTACAGAAGTATTGACCAATCCACCATCTCTCTCTCTCTCTCTTTCTCTCTCTCCAATGGCATCCGACGTACCTCCGCCAGGGCGCTCCGAAGTTCTCTCACTCTTTCGCTCCCTCCTCCGAACATCCCGTAAATTTGCCGACTACAACGTTAGGGAGTATGCCAAGCATCGAACCATCGACGCCTCTCGATAGAACAAAGACCTCTCAAACCCTTCAGCAATTGTTGTCGCTTTCTCCGAAGAGAAAACCCAGTTGGAGGTTGCCACTAGACAGGCCATCATGTACTCGCTCTACGCACCCAAGGTCAAGAGCGTCATGGAGATTAGTAAGCGTTGACCCAATTTTGAATGGTTTTTTCAAGCTTTTAAATTGATGCAAATTTTGAATGGTTTTTTCAAGCTTTTAAATTGATGCAAATTGTTACGCTTTGTTTGGTTGATTTCTTATCTGAACTGAGTTTGGTACCAATGTAAAGGAGATTAAGCATTGACCCAATTTTTGATGGGATTTCAATCTCTTTTTTTAATGTATCTAGTATGCGCTGTTGGGTTGGTTTCTTATCTGAAGTGGGTTGTAACTTGAGACCTTGTCGTGATTATGATGCTCAAGAAAAAGATCATTTTTGGGTGCTATTTCAAGTTTTCACTGGTGCTGACTGTTACGCCTTATTTGGTGAACTGGGTTTGGTACCCAGTGTCATAAAGATTCAACCTGATCCAATTTGAATGGTAGTTTTAGCTCCTATTTGAACTGGGTTTGTTAGCCCATGTAAGAGAAGCCTTGCAGTGATTATAATGCATTTTCTAAATTTTCAATAGGATTACTTGCTTATTTTTGAGATACTCAAGGAAAAGGCTGATTTTGGATGTTATTTCTAGATTTTGTTGATCTTAATTGCTACCCATTATTTGGTTGATTTCTCTCTGAAATGGGTTTTGTGCCCAGTGTTGTGGAACTGGAGACTTTGTGTTAGTATGGTGTAATTTCTCTATTTGTTGTTCTTGAAATACTAAAGGAAATGGTGTATTGATCAATTAAAAAAAAGGAAGAGGTATAATTTTTGGATTTGTCGTGGAAACCGAGACTGTAATTTCATCCTTTTTGCTGCCGCACTCATAGGCAGAGTGGATTTGGTTTAGTTTAATTTCATATCCAATGTGATTTTAGGGTTAAGAATTTTCATGCACAAGCTTGTCCTTTTCGGCACAGAAGTCTATAAAATTGTTGCTAATTTTGTAATGGTTTGAATTTTACTGATTATGCATTGCTAGTTAAGGGGTTAGGTCCTAGATTAGAACTTAGGCTAAGATATCATTCATTCATTGAAACAACGATGTGTGTGTGTTTCAAGAGAGGAGGGGCAGGGGATGATGTCGATATGAATTATTATAGAAGATGCACCTACGGAAACCTTGATTACAACTTCTCTGTCCTTTAAATGATAATGTTTAGTGGACTTCTCGCAACGTCACTGGCGGTGAACTGCCCACGTTGCCGCCATCTAGTGAACAGAAGTGGGGCTGTCATGCGCATTGTGATTGTTATTAGTTGTAATTTGAATTGTCTTTTCTTCTAAGGGTTGTTTTGGATTTTGGAGTGAGATAAACAGATATATGCTGCTAACAATCACTCACAAAGCTAGTGAAGTTGGTTCTAATGCGGAGAAATCCATTGATGTCCTTTCACTCCTCATGTGTTTAAATCTCTCTTCCTCTTTCTTATCAAGCATTGACATGCCTAACTAGTCGCAGTATCCACATTGGACACGTCGGGAATACGCAACATGCTAGGGAGATGTGAGGACATGCTTAGCACACGCGAAGTGACATATCCAATTAATGATATGAACTTTGACAAGGGGACACACTAGGAACAAACCTATTATGATATTTAAAAAGTGAAAAGTAAGGACGCAATGTCTACTATTAGTTTCAGCTATTTTGGATACAATATTCATTTGAACAACCACTAAGTACCAATTAGCATAAACACACATATTTTGGCGTGTCCACTGCGTTGTCCATGTCTCCATTTGTTTGAAGATTGTCGTGTCCCATTTCCGTGTTCGTCCTTCTTAGTTTTGTGCCTTTCCTATTATGGATGGGGCTACTGTTTCTAACGTCCAAGTTTAATTATTGACATATAAAACTATTAGTGGCTATTACATCATCTATTCGTCAATGCATTGTGCCCAGTATCATGGTAAATGTATCTGTGAAATTGATGTATTGAGAGAAGGCCATGTGCTGCTATCAATTAGGTCGTTCTAGAATTTTTTTTCTTTGTGCCATGGGGCCCGAATTTGTTTAGTTAGAGGTATGGCCTTTTGTAAATAACGGATGACCAGGACATTTATTGTTTGTTTAGTGGAATACATTTTGTTTTACTTGGGGGGGTTGCGCGCTAGTAATTTTGAACGACATTGCTTATGTTCATCATTACCATATGCGATATCCATAGTGGTGTAGTAATTGTTTGAATCAAGTTCTGCGTATAAAACTAGAGGCCTATATCTTTAGGGAGCTATAGCTACTTTTTATCAATTATCAGCTTGAGTTTTTTGTTGGTGTGATAATTTTGTCTAATGAAATGGTATAAAAGGTTCCATAGTACTGCATCAGGTGTAGATATTTTTAAATACCGAGGATGTGTACAGGTTTATCATGGGGCAGTCACTGGTGAGCTTTTAATTTTACTTCCTATCCGAGTAGTCCTATCACACATTCATAGTACCAGACAATCTTCTTTCTTATTATCTGTTCTGTCGATGGTGTTGTATATCATTATTGATTTTAGGATTCTAAGCTTCTATGTTACATGGATCCTTCAATTGTATGCATAAAGTACCTGGACTCCCAACACTCGGATGAGGGTATGAGATCTACATTGGACATGTTTAGTTAGACACTGACTTACAAAACATATTTGCTAATTCAATTTTTTCACAAGCTATTTGTAGAACTCTTATAAGTTATAACATGCATGAAAGAGCCTAGTAAATACCATTTAAGCTGGAAATTACAAATTGTGTATTGAGAACTTTACATTTTCCAGCATATCTTTGTATCCTCAAAATGAAAATTAGATTAATTTGATGCGCTTAGACTTGTACTGCACCTGACATCTGTCAGAGTCAGTGTAGCATACCTAAGCATTCCAAATTTGGAAAATGGAAATCCTTGCTCCAGTGGGAAAAAACCATAGTTAAGTACCGTAAAGTCTTGGAATTCTTTTTCACAGGCTTTGTTAGAGGATGCATTTCAAGGATAGTCATGACACTGCATTTTCCCACTTCTTCCCGTCTCATCTGTTGTCGGTTGTTGTTCACTCTATGCCCTGGTAGTATTGTTTTTATTCTGTAATTTTTATACTGACAATGTTGATCTAATTATTCTGGTGAACATACATGGGGGGTGGTAGAATTCATTAGACTCCGATTCCTAGTTGTTACTTCGATTGAGATTTGGTTCCTCCATCCGGTATGCCTTTATGATACACCTGTAGGCATTCAAGTATGGTGTCTTCCTCTATTGAACATCCTTACGATATCTAACACGTTATACTCACCATGTGGATATGTCTGGCGATGGTCGAGCAGTTTATGGCAGTTAATTTTATTAGATGATACATTACCGCTTGTAGGATCATAGACCAAGCAATAAATCATTCTTTTTGGACCCACATTCACGTGACACAGTTTTATAAGGCGACTTCTTTATGCACATATGAAACCTTTAATCCCATTTATTTTCCTTTTTAGTGGGTGCGAATTGTTGACCTAGTAGATGTGTGTGCTGTTTCATTTTTTGTTCATCAACAACTTATTCCATCCCAAGATATGCATAGTGTGGCATATTTGCTCATTTATTTGTACAAAAAGGTTATACTAATTTTTGTATGTATTTGGGTGTTCATTTCAATTTGCTTGATAAAATTATGAATTACAGATGGCTCTCAGAGCTGGT
>JABCMJ010001255.1:0-26890 GCA_014822125.1 Arbutus unedo
TCACCGCTTAGTCGTGTTTGTAGAGCTTGTGAGCTTGTTATCCTGGACCATCATTTCACCTTCAACTTTATTGTTTTAGATATGTCGGGGTTTGACATTATCTTGGGCATGGACTAGTTGTCTACCTATCACGCTACCATCGACTGTTTCGAGCATCGAGTCCTCATTTGTTCACCTGAAGAGGGTAGTTTTGATTTCATGGGGGAACGACGAGAGCCGTTAGAACCTTACTTGTGGGGATCTCGAGAGCGATAGTCCATCTACACACTTCTAGCTAGTTTGACATTAGATGAAGATACGTCGAACCGTGGAGAGTTACCTTTAGTGGTTCGAGATTTTTTGGATATATTTCCGATTGAGTTGCCTGGCTTGCCTCAAGAACGAGAGATCGAGTTTACTATCGATTTACTTCCTGGTACCACACCTATCTCGATGCCTCCTTATCGTTTCACACTAGCTGAATTGAAAGAGTTGAAGGTACAATTACAAGGTTACAAGATTTAGAATTTATTTGCCCTAGTACTTCTCCATGAGGAGCACCGGTCTTATTTGCACCAAAAAGGGATGGATCTTTGCCACTGTGTATCGACTACCAAAAATTAAATTGTGCCACCATGAACAATAAGTACCCGACGCAAAGAATTGATGACCTATTTGACCAACTTCAGGGAGCAACGTGCTGTTCTAAGATTGACTTGAGATCAGGTTTATCACCAATTGAGGGTCCAAAGGGATGACATTCCAAAAAAGGCTTTTCGTACACGCTATGGGCACTATGAGTTTATGGTTATGCCTTTCGGTTTAACGAATGCACCGGCGACGTTCATGAACCTTATGAATCGCTTTTTCTGCCAGTACCTGAATAAATTTATCGTGATTTTTGTAGATGACATATTGATCTATCCACCCACGGAGGAGGAGCACTAGTCTACGTGCTAAACTTAGTAAGTGTGAGTTCTGGTTGTCTGAAGTCAAATTTTTGGGGCACGTGATTTCAAAAAATGATGTGTCTGTTGACTTAGGAAAGGTGGAAGCGGCGATGAATTGACCCTAACCAAAGAATATTTTTGAAATTCCAAATTTCTTGGGATTAGCTAGGTATTACCATCACTTTGTCCTTGACTTTTTTTGTTTAGCAGCTCCGATGACATGTTTGACACGCAAGGGAATTCATTTTGTGTGGAATGAGGCTTGTGAGGCGACTTTTGAGGAGTTAAAGAAACGTTTGACCAATGTCCCAATCTTGATTGTTCTAGAGCGAGGAGTGGGTTACTCGGTATATTGTCGTGCTTTGAGAGAATGACTTGGGTGTGTTTTGATGCAATTGGATAAGGTAGTGGCCTATGGATCACGGCAATTAAAGACTCATGAGCGAAATTATCCCACTCATGATCTAGAGCTTGCAGCCGTTGTATTTGCCTTGAAGATTTGGTGACACTATTTGTACGGTGAGAAGTTTGAGGTTTTCTCCGACCACAAAAGCTTGAAGTATTTATTTTTCCAAAAGGAGTTGAATTTGCGACAACGCCGATGGATGGAGTACATAGAAGATTATGACTTTAATTTGCAATACCACTCGAGAAAAGCTAATATGGTAGTAGACGCCTTGAGTAGGAAACCGACTCATCTAGCGAGCTTAGTGATTCGTGAGTGGAAGATGATGCAAGACTTGGGGTTTTATGCAACATACTTTGATGAAGTTTGACAAAAGGTAACGTTGTGCAATTTGACGATGCAATCAACGTTAACAGCTCAAGTGGTTGACGCCCAACAACATGATGAGAAAACGAATAAGTTGAAAAAGAAGTTCTTCGGTGGTAGTGCTTGAGAGGGATGGATGATGCATGCTGATCGAGGTCTACATTACCAAGACAAGTTATTTGTACCTGCTTCATGCCGGGAAAATGTTTTAAGGGAGTTTCACCATTCGCCTTTAGCCATTCATCCAGGAGGCACGAAGATGTACCACGATTTGCGTCGGCAATTTTGGTGGTCTAGAATGAAACAAGATGTGGTGAAATTTGTATCACGGTGTTTTACGTGCCAGCAAGTAAAAGCTGAAATCAACACCCCGCTGGGGAATTACAACCATTACTAGTGGCTGAGTGGAAGTGGAGAATGTGACCATGGATTTCGTTACTGGTTTGCCGAGATTGTTGAGAGGGCATGATGCAATATGAGTGATTGTTGATCATTTGACAAAGACCGCTCACTTTTTACCTATTCAAGTGACCGATTCTATGGAGAAACTTAGCCATTTATATATTCGTGAAATTATTCGCCTCCATGGAATTTCAGTGTCCATTGTCTCCGATCGAGATCCGAGGTTTACCGCACTGTTTTGGCAAAGTTTGCAAGTAGCGCTTAGTACAAATCTTTTGTTTAGTGCTGCTTATCACCCACAAACGGATAGACAATCGGAACAAACAATCCAGATTTTGGAAGACATGCTTCGGGCTTGTATTTTGAATTTTTGGGGTAATTGGGAGGATCATTTGCCACTTGTAGATTTTGCCTATAATAACAGTTATCAATCTAGCATTGAGATGGCACCATTTGAGGTCTTATACGGTAGGCTGTGTAGATCGCCCATTTGTTGGACAGAATTGAGAGAGGCCACTATTGTGGGCCCGAATTTGATTGGAGAGACTGCCAAAAGAATGAAAGTGATTCTTCATCATCTTGTGGCCACACAAGATACGACTACTGATAAAGTCAAGTTGATTCGCCAAAGATTGCTTACCGCGCAAAGTCGATAGAAGAACTATGCCGATCGTCGTCGTCGCCCTTTGTCATTTGAAGTTAGCGATCATGTGTTCTTGAAAGTGTCACCACGGAGGGGTTTGTCGCGGTTTGGGCGGAAAGGAAAGCTTTCGCCACGATATATTGGGCCATTTGACATTATTGAAAGGATTGGCGAAGTGGTGTACCGTTTGGCTCTACAACCAAAACTATCGGGTGTGCATGACGTTTTCCACGTGTCAATGTTGAAAAAGTATGAACCGGACCTGTCCCATGTATTAGAGTGGTCCAAACTTGATTTAGAAGTCGATGCCTCATATGGAGAAGAATCAATACATATCTTTGATACTCGTGAGCAAGTGCTCCGAGATAAAACTATTTCGTTAGTGCGAGTGTTGTGGAGTAACCAGGGCCAAGAGAAACCAACATGTGAACGGGAAGACAAAGTGCGGGAGAAATACCTGAGTTTGTTTGAGACTTGATTGACTATTGTAATATGCTTGTTGGCATTGTTTTTCCCGGTTTGAATTTGATTCGAAAAGGTTTGTTAAGTCATGAACTATACTTGAAAAATTGACATTGTTGATGCATGAACTTGTGGATATGTGTGAGTCATAGTCTTTAATATGCAACCAGGCATTGTTTGGACATGTTTATTTAACTGAGATGTTAAAGTTTGTGGATTTATGAGATTGAAATAGACGTAGTTGGCTCAAGTTACATTGACATGTTCATTGGTTTGTTTCGTGTATGGTATGTCGGGTTGACATTATTGGAAATCTTTAATATTGTTGTACTTTTAACATTGTCAGGCTCATGCATGCTTTTTTTGGTGACCGGTCAAGCGAGTGGAAGTTTTTCAAACTCTTGGTCAGTTGGTGGCCATGACTGGTCAGACTCATAGGCCCCTTTTTCGTGACCAGTCAGGCGAGTGGACGCGCAGATTTAAAAGTGACGAACCAGATTTTTTTTAAAAACATAACCTACATCTCTTATACTTAGAATTTTTCCCCTTCTCTCTCTAAGAAATCTCCATATCTCATGTCTCCATCCAAAAATACTTGATCAAATCCCAATATTTCTCAAATTTCTTCAAGGATCTTTCTTTTTTCTTTGATTTTAAGCACTTGGAGGTGGGTTCTTGCTTGGAGAGAGTTTGGTTGAGCTTCATTCCATCATTCAAACTAGGGTTTCTCCATTTGAGCTCAAATCTTAGATTTTCTTCTTGAGGTAGGGATTTTCTTATTTTTCTTACTTATTTATGACTTATTATAGGTGTATTGTATGCTTACCCTTTGTGTTAAGGGTTTGAATATGTATAGATACATGCTGGGTGTTCTTATTTTGAATGCGTATCATATTGGGTTGCTTGATCCTATGTTATTCACTTAGAATAGTGTGGTATGACTTATTTAGTAGAAATGGTGCATCTTATTTATTTGAATCTAAGTCATGGTTGATATATTGAACGAGTCGATGGAAAGACTAGGAATGTACGAAGTAGACTTCTCGATGGAGATGCTAGGAATGTTGTGAACTAGACTCCCCGACGGGAAGGCTAGGAAATGGGACTAGGATTCTACGGGAATACTAGGCATGAGATATTGTTATTGTGGATTCGAAAGTGTTACCTAGTGACGATGGAAGCAATTATGTGAAACGAGCCTCTGATGAGTAGGCTTCGAATTTGGAAATGATTCGGTTGTAATTTAATGTCTCTTATCATAATACATTGAAGTTACACATTGTTGTTTACCTTTTAAGCCATGACATTCTATCTTCACGTAAGATTTACATAGAATTTCTCTACTGAGCTCATTAGCTCAACCCTTATTATTTTTTAGGTACAGTCTCTGACAACTAGCTTGGATTTGGCATGGAGTGTTGGATTTTTGCATGACATTCTAGGAGCTACGTTCGTGGAGTTATTTAACATCTTTTACACATCCCTTTTTGAAAAGATGTACCATAACTCAGGTTTACTGAATGTCCTAATCTCTATGTAATATTTTGAAATTGTCTTTTGTAAAATTTTAAGAACTTGGCGCGTCTTGGTATTTGACTAATGGTATTTTAGGCATTGGGTGAGATTATGTGGCTTTTGCTACATTTAAATGTTTTGACATTAGGTGAAAAATTGAGAACGTGACAAATTCGGTGCCCAAACGTAAAATCCTGATTCCTCGCTTGAGGTGAACACGTGTAAGATCCAAATTACAAGCTTGAATTGGATCCTATCCATCTAAGGGACTTGAGAGGGTTTCGGTTCAAGAAAAAAGATAGTCATTTATTGAAAGGAAAAGTTTATAGTCCAAGAAAAGAAATCGATAAACTCTCCTCAGATTTAAAATCAATAGTTACAATTCACTTATATTTGCAGCTCCACAAATCTAAATAAATTATAACAATTAATTTTGAATTTGAAAAAAATTTCTTAATTTCTTTTCGTGAATCTCTGCACTTCTCTCGTGGAAAACATTCTGTCACTTTTAGGGTACTTTTTCAATAGTTGCTCTACTTTTGGATGGATTTGCGACGGTAACAGCTCCTGCTTTCAGATTTTCCATGTGATGTGTTAGAGCACTACTTGAGCACTCAAACTGAGCCATAATTGCTGCCCCCCCCATGAAGACATCAAGATTTTCTACTGGACCACTCATTCACCCACACAAAAAAAAAAAAAAAGTGAAAACATTATAGCATAGCATGACATACATAATTAAAGGAAAGGGACGTCATTGATTGTGGACGTAACTATCTTGAACAGTAAAAAAGATGGCAATTCCAGTGAATCCAATGTTACTTGTAGACATATGTATACACACATTGTGTAAATACTTAAAGAGGCTGTAATTATTTGATTAGATATGAGCATATATATTACATCCAACTATATATCTTTTGAGAATATTCTTTTGATTAGATATGAGCAATATTACACACATTATTTTGGGAATATTTTTTGAAAGTAGAAGAAGATAGTTGATGATGAGGTTGTGTGGAGTATCCTTTTACGTGAAGTTAATAAGGCCAAATAAGTGTAAGTGCAGGTTTAGCTAGCTACAGTTGGCAAAACTGAAAACCATCAATACCATATAAACATCAATGATCTAGAGAGAGAAAGAGAGAGAGGGGGGGGGAGGATGGAGATCGGGTTAGGTCATACTATTGGTGTGGGGAAATCATCATTGTCCACCAACTTCACTCATCATACTTAAAAGGGGACTACGCTACGTGACAAATACCAAACGGTGTCTTAGAGACACTAGTTAAGAAATAATAAATGATATTTTTATCGTTTAAAACTATTAAATCGATGCATTAATTTTTTATACTTACTAAATGATTTGTATTTCTTAATTACTTATAGTTATTCTAGCAATAATTACCAATATTACCCTCACTCAAATATTTTCTTGCTAAATATAATAAAATTTAATTCATTCGAAATATGCTTTATGTTAGGAACACCTGCGTAAAATTCAAAATGTACAATATTATTGTTGTTATTATTATTTTAGATATTCATTCATGTTTGTAGAATACCTCAATTATAGTCATTAGATTAGACATATTGCTTCAAATATTATGTGCCTAAAATTAATATGCTCTTTAATTTTAAACTAACTGTTGTTTTATCATATAAATAAAATTTATCACTTTGAAAGAAAAAAAGATAAACAAACAATAGTTTATATTTATTATTCCTATAAAATTCTTAAAGAATGTTGTCAATTTTTTGTAGTAAATTGAAAAATTAAAAATATTATTTCTAAATAATATTTAACCATCTACTTTGTGTCGTCAACAATTTTTATTTTATGATCTTGATCTTTTTAGTAGTATCCTGAACCAACTCCTGTCCTAAGAAACTTGTCTCTCTGGCCTCACTCCAACATATTGGAGAACTACAAGATTGTCCGTATAATGCCTCGTATGGTGTCATCTGTATGCTAGCTTGATAGTTGTTGTTATATGCGAACTCCACCAATGGTAAGTGTTGTTCCCAATAACCTTGCACGTCTAGTATACAAGCCCTTGACATATTCTCCAAAGTTTGAATCATCAGTTTGGGAGTGAAAGGTTGTACTCAGATGAACATTCGTCCCCAGTGCCCTCTGTAGACTCTACCAAAACACCGTTGTGAAACACGGGTCCCAATCTGATACAATTGTGACTAGCACACCGTGCAATCAGACTATCTCCTGAATGTAGAGTCAATTATAGGACTCCATTGTGTTTGACATCCTAATTGACAAAAAATTTGCTGACCAGGCCCTGCCCAAGGGGTAGGCCTACCAGGCTACCACCTTGGACCCCCCAAATATAGGCCAAAAATAGGGCCCGAATGTTTTTTGGTTCTTTGAAAAAAAGACCCAAAGTGTTTAACCCCAACTACCATTTTAAGTATGGTCCCATTTAAAAAAAAGGCTCAATTGATTCTTTTAAGCCCATATGTCAGATTTAAGTAACAAAATGTTTCCAAAAAAAAAAATGCTAAAGGCTCAATTGATTATTTTGAACCCATAATTAAAGGTTCGTGTAATCAACTTTTGTCAAAAAGTTTTCATATTTTTTAGTTTTACTCCTTAGTTTGAATGTACTATTGAAATAACTAAAAAATAGAGATTAAAAAATATACAAGTTTTATTTTAAAGAGATTTTAGGTAATATCACAATTTTGTTTTTGGATTTTTCAATTCTACCATTGAATACAAACTAATAAAGTAAATGGTGTACTATAGTGCTTTTAAATCGTGTACTAAATCAGTTAATAGTACAATTAGTACTATGGAATATTGCACAACAACCGAATTTAGTTTGTATAAATAAAATTTAAACTTTTATTTTGAATCAATCAAATATGAAATACCGATTAAAAAAAAGAAGTTAAGTGCAAAGTAATACAAACTTTATGTTGTATAATCCTTAAAAAATGTTATGTTGAAGGTTATGTGTAGTGCTTTGAATTTTTGAAAAAAACAATCAATATACAAGACCTTTTATAATCTCGCCTGGGGCCCCGAAATTTGTTGGGTCGGCCCTGGTGTCGACTTAGTCAATCTGTCCATAATAACCAAAATAGCATTGCATCCTTGCACTGATCTCTGTAGTTCTGTCACGAAATCCATTATGATATGTTCCCAGTTCTAGCCCAGAACAGGTAATGGTTGAAGCGTTCCTCCTTGTTTCTAATATTCTACCTTAACTTGCTGACACGTTAAACATGTCGAGACAAACTTAGCGTCATCTTGTTCTCTCCCTGATGAATAGTGGACTGGTTAAGAGCCTTCAGCACTGATTTTCTCAATCTCCCAATATCTAGTACAAACAACCTCGACTGATACCTCAATCCTCCATTTGCCCCAATGATCCAACCCGTCGTGACCTTTCCAGTAGCTATCCAGTGTTTGACAAACGCCACTTCTTGATCAAACACTTGTACTAATAGTATTTCCCAATGTAACTCTACCGTTGCAACCAAGGCATTTAAGTTGGCTCCTTCTGAACCTTTCATCGATTGTAGGACAAATTTGTTCACTGAATCCATCATTTTCACTCCTGAACCTCCAGATTTGCCACTATCGCCCTCGACTTTTGGCTTAGTGTGTCAGCCACCACATTCGCCTTGCTTAGGTGATATGGCAGAGTAAACTTGAAATCTTCGAGATACTTTAACCACCTTCTTTGTCTCATATTTAAGTCCCTTTGTGTGAACAAATACTTGAGATTCTTATGATTAGTGAACACCTCAAATTCTTTCCCATACAGATAGCGACACCATGATTTTAATGCAAACACAACCACTGATATCTCCAAGTCATGTGTTGGGTAGTTCTTCTTGTGAACCTTCAACTGCCTTAATCCATAGGTTATAACTCGCCCATTCTGCATAAATACACATCCCAACTCTTTCTTGGATCCATCACAGTATACAGTATTAGCTCAAATCCCGTTCCAGTATGACGAAGATAGGCGCACTGGTTAATCTTTGATTACGCTCTAGGAATGCCTTCTTACATGGTTTGCTCCATTCAAACTTGACACATTTCTGGGTGAGGCGTGACATTGGCTTTGTGATTGCGGAGAAATACTAAATGAACCTTCTATAATAGTCGGCCATCCACAGAAAACCCCTAACCTCAAAGACTGAAGTTGGCTGCTTCCATTCCATTACTGACTGGACTTTACTGTCATTGACCGATATCCCTTCTCTTGACACGACATCTCCCAAAAACTTGACTTCCTTTAGCCAAAACTTGCACTTGCTCGTCTTTCCATATAGTTGATTTTCCCTCAATACTTGAAACGCAATTCTCAAATGCTCCTCGTGTTCCTGCTCTGTTGGTGGATAGATCAGAATGTTGTCAATGAAGGCAACCACAAACTAATCCAAATACGGTGCGAAGACTTGGTTCATTAAGCACATGAATACTGATGACACGTTTGTTAATCCCAATGGCATTACTACAATTTCATAGTGGTCATAGCATGTTCGAAATGCGGTCTTTGGTATATCCTCATCCTTAATCTGCAGCTGGTGATACCAAGAGCTTAAGTCATTCTTTAAGAAACATGTTGCTCCTCTCAGCTGGTTGAATAGGTCATCTACTATGGGCAAATGATGCTTATTCTTTATCACGACTTGGTTAACTTGATGACAGTCAATGCATATTCTCAGTGTGCCCTCTTTCTTCTTTACAAACAGTGTTGGTGCTCACCACGGCAACGTGTTTGGTCTGATATACCCTTTGTCAAGTAACCTCTGAAGTTGTGTCTTTAATTCCCCCTTCGGCAGCAAACCCGATAGCTCTTTTGAAAGTATGTCTGCAAACTCGCAAACCACCTTCGGCAACCCCAAATCCTTTCGGTCCGTCTCTTCCAGCTTCAAACTTGCCAACCAACCAGTTAACTATTCATGCCACCTAGACTATCGAAGCCAAGTCCTGCGTATCCCCCTTAAATTTGAAGCATGATCCGTCGGTTGATTAGGTAGTCACTACTTTTCGGTGATAGTCAATCATAGCTTTATGAGCTGACAAACAATCCATGCCAGTATGACTCGCAAGTCACAATTTAATCGAAGACCTGATATCTCTATGTCACAACTCCGACACATCCTACCCACTATTAGTTTCCCTCCTAGGGGTGACGTAACATACATCAATGTGTTTAAGTCCTCGATCTCTAACCCCAATGCTTGTATACATGCAGCAGATACAAATGAATGTGAAGCACCAGAATCAAATAAGGCTTGCACACAAGTACTAAATACCTTGTATGACTGTTGGGTCATACTCCTCATCTTGCCCCTGAGGTGCAAAAATTTTGCCTCCTGAGGCCCGATTACCTTCCAAATTCTAGCCATGCCGAGATTAGTAGTTGTCAGATCTATTCTTTCCATTACCTCGTGGCTTACTCTATTGGCCCTATTGTTCCTGCAGTTTTTGTAGATGTGGCAATTTCCTCCTAATAACTCTTTTCATTTCAATTGAAGCAAATCACATCGACCATATTTCTTACAGTCCCCTGACTGCCACTACCTATTTGATTCCTAGTCTGGCTAGTCTATCTAGTCCTCTGGGTTTGCTACTACTGTTGTCTTTAGGGTCTACTCTGATCAAAATCCTAGGTATTGTTAGTTCCTCCAGTCTTGATAGGTTCGCTCGATCCCTGACTGACCTTTCTTTGTTGCTCCCACTTCTATCAAGAGTCCAATGCCTCACGCTCCAACATAAGCACGTTGCTTATAGCCTTGGCATTGCACTCTCCTAAGACATAACTTTCCCTCTATAGCAAGGCTCAAACCTCAAATCATCTTGCTCTCGCCTCATCAATTGGCACAAGGATGGCTGCATGCCTAGATAGCTCATCAAACCTTGCAACATACTTAGTTACATTCATACTATCCTATTTTAGATTCATGAACTATTGCAACATGGCTTGCTTGACCAGTGTTGAAAAGTATTTCTTGAAAAACAGCTCCTTGAATTGAGCCCAAGTCATGGTCTCTACGCCATGATTTGTCTTAACCACATCCCAGCAGAAGTCAACCTCTCCTCACATCTGATGAGTAGCTAGAACAATCTTGTCATTATCAGTGATCTCCATTGTATCGTACAGCTTCTCCATCTGCTTTAGCCATATCTCCGTGGTTGTTGGGTTAGGTTCCCCAAACATCGGAAGATGTTGCCTGCTGAACTTTGCTAGCAGCATACCCTGAGTCATAGGTGCTCTGGGCAAAGTAGTTAGCATAAGTAGTGTTGGATAGGGATGATATGGCATTTGTGGGTAATATACCATAGGTGGTGGATTCTGTACTGGTTTGGTGCTTGTTGTTGTTCAAGCACTTGGGGTTGTGGTGCTTGCAGTGGTAGTCCCTGGGGCAATAGTGGCATAGCCATCTGAGCAACCACGAACACATCGAACACATGCGCTAATTGTTCATCTCCTAACATGACTTTAGGTAGGGTACCGGTAGGTGAGTTGGCGGGTGGAGGTATGATGTTGTTGATTCCAATGGTTTGTTCATTTTTGAGAGTCTCATTGACCATTCGTCCATTGTTTCCATTGTTGGTCATGTCATTAAGTTCGCCTTGGGAAGCCATCCTATAAATTTCAAGTCTGACTTTAAGGGGGGCAAATCTATTATACAGTTTAGCAGTTTATAAAACATAATAAGGTACCGACATAATGAATAAGTTAAGTGGAAGTCTCAAAGAATTTTATGGATGTTGATTAAATAAATTACTGAAATAAATTATCAGTAATTTATTTTAATCAACGGATATCTGTAATCTTAACGTGGGGAGATAAATGAGTATTTCATAACGTGGAGTTCAAAATATAATTTTGAAATATGAGAAGGGAATGCAATTATAATTTTGTAGTGTTATGAATTGTAATTTATATAATTTAAAATTTATCCGAGCTGGATTAGAATTCTAAATTATATCGGAAGCTCAGCCCATATTTCTCCTTGGGATTTCTATCGTTGTCTATATATACACCGCTATGCCTTCTAGGTTAGAACACACTTGATACTCAAAATATTCAGATTATTGAGAGAGGTTCTATGAGGGTAAGGAGATCACAATTTTTGAGCCCACACTTAGTTCGTGATCGAAATGCGATATGATTATGATAGAAGATTGCGAGGCCAGTCAAGCAAGATCAATAAGTCGGTCTTACGCATACTTCGATTGCATCAAACTGTGATGGTTGCCAAGATCAAACTAGAGAGATTTCGAAAGTATGAACCCTAGTGTTCCGCCTTGTATGATTTTTTTTGGTTGTATAACTTGTGCGCGTTTACCATTGGATCTCGAAAATCGATCCCTAACAGGATCCTCCTATTCTGGATCCTTAATCCAGTCAGCACAGTCCTTTGGGTCTCCCTCAAACATAAGGTGTACCTCTCTCTTGTGCTTAGAGTCGGAGTCAGACATTTGACAATGCAGAAATAATTACATTTTAGCTTACAGTAATATCGCGTAATTGCTAAACCATTGAAACAACTGAATAACAAGAAAAGCGATGATGCCTAACTATCATTCAAAGATGCTCAAAATTGTGATCTACCTAATCTACCCAATGTCATAGGGTGGTCAAACCTTAGCTTTGATACCAAATTGTAACGCTTCGACTTTCAACATGTTAATTTTTATTATTTTAAATTCTATTTTATTTGTCAAAATAATTTGTTAAAAAAGAAAATAATCTGTCAAAATATTTTATTATTTTAATATGTTAAGTAAAAGGAAACAACTTTAAACATTTTAGGTAAACCGAGTTTGAAGTTGAAATGCCAAAAATACCATTCTGGGTTTACAACTTAATTTGAAAAAAAAAATAACATCTGAGTAATCTAAGGGTAAGGCAGCCAAGTGAACGTCTCCCATCTAGCTATCTTCGGCACCTCTAGCGTGGTCTATTCCTCCATTTTCTCTTCTTCATCTGGCATTAAATTCCAGGAACAGAGAAATTACACCAATGAGTAATGAAACTCATTTGAAAAGATTAGTCAAAAAATCAAACCCAAAGATGTGCAACATGCAACATTTCATGATAACCAATTGAACGATTAATGATATACAGATGTTGTTTAACACGTGAACATAAACAATAAACTCAAAGGTACGTTATGCTCTACTACTTTTCATTATCTTGTTTAAGTGAGACGATGCCCGGTCAAACTCCAATACACATAGAACATGACACGATGGCCGAAGCATCCATGTGGGACTGGGTATCCCTTAGCACACCTCAGGGCTTGAACTGGGTAAGCAAGCAGGCATGTGGATTTGGTTACCCCTTAGCACACCTCAAAATGACGTTTGGTAAATAAGCCTACACGTGAGACTAGCTACCCCTTAGCACAACTCAGGGCAACACCCGACATCAAGCAGCACAATGGTCGTACCCGAAACATATCCACAGTAACCAATGTTCAAGTTCTTTAACATTTTTTCTCAAACCACTAACGGATGTCTAACAATCTCTAATCCATGTATTATCTTGCATACTTCACATCAAGGCATCAAGACATAATATACACGATATTTCAGTACTCACGAGATGCTTTGGGGATTTGTGAACATAATCAAAATATAGTGGATACATGTGCTATGTGTTCATACTGTTTGTTGGACAAAATAACAGTACGTAATCAAGCTTGTAAGCCCATACAAAGTTCCGAAAGTATTCTCGAAATTCTCACAGGCCATTTGCTCAAGTGGTCTACTAGATTTCAAACACTTTCAAAAGCTCTTTGGAAATTAGAATGGTGTTATGAAAATTTAACAAGGTCATTTGAGCGGCCTATGACTCGTTCGAGCGTGCCATCATTTTTCAGAGATTCTAGAATTTTCAACTCATTCAAAACCCTAAAACTTGTATTCTAAGTCAGTAACAGAAATTAAAAATAGAATACTCACAACTTTCGATTACGAAAAATAGATGAAAGATTTCTGAGATTGAAACTTCATTTATGTAGGGTAGGGTGTAAATCCCCTCGAAAACCAAAATTGATTTCTGAAATTGTTTCCTATGAATCTCCAATTGATTCTGAGCTTAATACTCCATTTACATCCGATTATTAATTTTAAAAACCAATGGAATCCGAGGCAAAACATTATTCATCCTTAAAACCCAAAGTTAAGGCCATAAATGTGCAGAAAACCCCAAAAGATTATGTTTCAAAGTCTTGAAAAACGACCGCTCGCTCGAGTGGCCTGAGATCACTCGAGCGACCTCCCATTTTCAAAATATCTGAATATAAGCGATTTAAACTTAGAAATAATAATTAAATATTATTAAATGCTCAGAATAAATGTCATATACTAATTTTAATTCGAATGTTAATTTTAACTTCCAGCATTATGAAATGTTGCATAATTTAATAATCTAAGATATTGCATAACTTACCATGATTTTTGGTAATGTATAATTTTTTGCATGATACAATTTTGCATAATCAAATGAATTTTTTTTGCATAATTTATGCATTATTGAAATTTTTCATAATCTCTCTTTCTCGATAAATTTGTTATGTTTTTTGTATATAATGCGTTCATTATTTTCATAATTTTAGATAATCTTATTAGAATTTTTGTAGTAAGATTAATCTTGTAGGATTAGTTTTTGTTTTATTTTAAAATTTTAGGGAAGAAGATTCAGGGAAAGGAGGACTTGGGAAAAAAATCCAAAATTGTAAGAGGTAAAGGGCCTGTTTGATTGGGAGATAGGATTACGTGGAATTGTAGTGAAGGGATTATTAGTTCTTTTGGACTAAATAGTCCTAGGACTATTATTAAAATAGTCTCGTGTATCTTGTGGTTGTTTGTGTATGGAATTATATGATGGACAAATTGTATGTAGTCAATCTCATATTTATTTTCAAAACCTATGGATAAGGATTAATGTCTGAATTAACTATCTTACCCCTATAACAATATTGTATCCCAACTAAATGTAATTTCTTCTTCTATATATTATTTTATGCCTTTCACTCATTAATCCCAAAAATAGGAAAATGATGAAAATAAACAGGAAATTAAAACCCGACCGAACTCCAATTTGTTCAATTTCTAACCTTTTTTTTTTTTTTTTGCTTCTTTGCAAAATATTCGGAAGAAAATACATTCTATTTCACTAATGAAGTAGCTAAAAGCTTGATTCTCGTATAGACTTTTGCTACAAGTGTCCAAAATAAAAAACATTATTTTTCAAGGAAAAAATAGATCTACCATCAGAACAAATTGATAGAGAAGGAAAAAATTTGAAAATAAAGAAAAACCAGTTAGGGTTACGGGCATAATCGGTCCGGTTTGGAGGAGAAACTTGAACCAAACCTGAAATTTTGATTTAGAATTTTTCAAACCGAAACCGAACCAAATTATTTCGGTTTAGTTTGGTTTGACTTTTTCAATTTCAGTCCAGTTGGCTTCAGTCCAATTTAATTGTATCAAGTCAAACGTTCAAAATTTTTATTAAAAAATAATTAATTGAGCTATTAAAGAGTTAAGCCCAATATAAAAATTACATATTAAAGAAATTTAAGAAAATATAGATTAAAAAATAAAAATTACCAAAAAATATATGTGACAAAACAAATACAACTTACAAATAATATAAAATTGGTATTTTTATTATGGTCTGGTTTGGTGTTTAGTGGTAGAAAACCAAAACCGAATCAAAATATTTTACAAAAAATAAAACCAAATTGAACCAGACCGATTGAGCTAAAAAATCAGATCAAACCGCCGGTTTGGTTTGAATTGATTTTTTGAGTTTGATCTGATTTTTCGATTTGGCTCTATTTGGTTTGATTTGCTGATTTAGGCTTACATTCCTAGTTAGGGTTTGGTATGGTATGACATAGAAGATCCAAAAATATAAAAAAAAAATGATGATATACCTGTTCCGGCGATCGTCCAACGAGCTTCTCTCGGCTAGAGTTTGGTCTGGTGTGGCCTCTATTGCGCAGAGGAAGAACGACAATTGTCTACTTTTTCTCTTTTCACAAAGTGATATAAGATATTTTTAGAAGATGAGGGGATATTTAGGTAAATTTATAATTAGTCCAGAACTCTACATAATCTTGGGATTATTAGTCAACCCCCCGATTGAATTGTCCTCCCTTCAAAAGATATTTAGTTCAACTGGGATTAATAGTTCGGAAATACAAATATACACAAATATGGGATTAAAAGTAGGAAAGGGATTATTAGTCCAATCCTACCTTTAATCCCCCCCAATCAAATAGGCCCCAAGGATAAGCCCTATTTGATAAAACTAAAAAATGAAAGTTACGTGCTGAAAGCTGAATACTGAATTTTTTAAGTTAAAAAACTATTTAATATACACTGAATTAAATAAGTTATTTGGGCTGTACAGTGAGCTAGAGTCTGAAATTCATTAATTTTTCAACATTACAATTCAAATATTCATGTTGGACTAGTAAATTATAATTAATTATATAGACAAACATACAGCTATTAAAATTATAATAACATACATGAAACATTAAATAGACACTCAACAATAATACTGAATATTAGTATTACTGAAACTTCGTCAATTATTGAAGTAGCAAAATCATATTTTAACACTTAAGAGTAGTTTATAGCATTCAATTGTATTGTCCGAACCGAATGGTTAACTGAAAGATGTAGTTATTAATTACCCTCGAACAAAACAAGTAACCAAAACTTTTTTTTTTTATAAACATCAAAATATATAAAAAAAAACTAATAAATATGAAAATCGCAACCCGAATGGTTTGGTTATTAATTCAGTGTTTTCCTTTGAGTGATAAACATCAAAATAAAAACTTTTGTTAGAGGGGCGTTTAGGGTATCCAAACTAAAACAGGGGGGTAACGGCATAGTTTTATTTTCAGTTCGGTTTGGTTCCACTCGGAGAATGGTTGAATTGAGAAAACAATTAGTTATACTTCTAAATCGTAACTAAATCAAACCCGAATAGGTATTTGTCTGTTACTACCATATCTATACCCACAGAAAAAAATGGTTATGGATTAAAAAAATTAAGCGGTTTGATTCGGATAACTAATAGTTTAGTCCAAATTATTATCCCTATGAGAGAGAGAGAGAGACAGAGAGAGAGAGAGAACCTGGAGATGGCGAGAGGGTTCCATGGGAGAACTGGAGCAAGAGGCATTGTTTGTTCCTAGAGGCCAAAATAATACACTCAACACACTTAGTGTTAAGTGGTAAGTAGGGAGAGGATCTATTTATTTTTTTAGTCTTTATTTGTATTCAGCTCTTAATATTTTAAGTACTTTCTATTTTGATTATTAAACTAATTTATTTATTTTTTTACTTGACTTATTCAATTTTAAATACTGAATTGAATTATCAAATAAAATTATAATCGTGTGGTTTTTTCAAAAGGAAGAACCAAAATATAACCTCCATGTTGAAATATGATATATCTACAAAATTACTTGCCGAATGAGGCTTCTAATTAAGTATTCTAGAAAAATATCGTGTTAAACGGGAGAGAAAAAAAAGCTCCTACTTCTTTCTTTTTTCTTCTTTCTTCTCTTTTCCTTTCTTTTTCTCCCTCACTCTCGGCAGTCATCTCTCTCTCTCTCTCTCTCTCTCTCTCTTCCTCTCCTGCGAGCAGCCCCCCTCCCTCTCTTTTTCCTCTCGGTTCTCTCTCTCTCTCTCTCTCTCTCTCTCTCTCGGTAGGAGATAGTAGGGTCCCCCTACACTACTTTTTTCTATATATTTTATATTATACTTAAAAATACTTACTTATCTTATTATTTGTTATTAATAATACACTTTTTTTATTTATTAATTATATGAATGCATGGGTCTTGATTTTTTTTATATAGTATTGTGATAATCGGATCTCGACATGATGTTTGGGTTCGTGAATTTTCGGTAATACTTTATTCGTCGGATTGAGATAAGAATTTTGAACCGAGCCCTACTTATATATTTGATTTATGAGTAGATCTAATATTTGAATTAAATCAAGTTGTGAATTTGATAATTATTATGTGTCAGATCGGGATTGGATTTGAACCATAAGAATACTAGATATTTATTACATAGGACGATTCGTGGTTAATTTAGTCTAGTTGTTCAATTTAAGGACTATTACTTGTTGAAACCAAATTGTATGTTAGACCCCACGAACATTGTATGCGATTTAGATTTGGTCGATGTGGATGACGTCGTATGATTTTAGTGATTTTTAATTTATGCTCGATGCATGTTTGATTGAAATCATATCATGAAATTTTATTATTGCATGTTGAGCATGATAGATGAACATTGTGCATGCATGCATAAAAATTTCGAAGTTAATTGAATGGCAGGGATAGATAATTACATTGTTGCGATAATGAGTAATAACCAGAATGATTCGGAGATGTGATGGATTATAGGGGATTGTGAGATCCCAATGTTGTGATACCGATGAAGGAGATTCCGAGACCCTAAGGTTGTTATTTTGACTATGGGGGATTGCGTAACCTCGATGTTGTGATATCGATGAAGGGGATTGCAAAACCCTAATATTATAATTTGGGTAAGGAGGATTACGAGACTCCGATGTTGCGATATCGGTGAAGCAGATTGCGAGACCATGAGGTTATAATTTTGATACGGGGGATTGCAAAACCTCAGTGTGGAGATGATAATAACTAAAAGATACTCAATACGGAAAGACTTATGCACGACATTACACATTCATATTCATTTATCGTTCTTTGCATTTTGCATAAAATTATTATCATGTATGTTTATTTGTAAATTAGGGATAAGGTTAAACTTTTCTAATGAATGTTAATTACTCATTGGAATTATTTCTTGGCCCCTAACATTTCACACCAAATTTTGATGATCAGGTCGAGGGGAAATATAACTCGGAAGTTCAAGAAACTAAGATAAATGAAAATGATGTACCAGAGCCATGGCTGTATCAGTAACAGTCCAATAATTTGGCCTCGAGTGTCCTTTTAGTTGAGTTTAATTAATAAAATTATGATTTGAGTTATTGATTTTCGAAACTATTTAATGAACTAAATTTTGGGTCAGTTATATTGTTGACAAATTTATAAATAAATATTTTAATAATTGGACCCTTATTTTGGTTGAAATTTTTATTCCGTTGCTTAACTAATTTTTTTTTATTATAACGTACCAAAAATATGGGGTGTTACACTTGGTATCAAAGCCTCAGGTTGACAACCTAGAGACTTTGGGTTTGGTTATCTTAGATATCCAGTGCAAGACTTAGATAGTTAATTGCGTGTGCAAGTGTGATGACACCCAAATAATTTAACTTTTCTGAAAACTATATGTATTTGAATGGATAGACATTTGATATTTTGTTTTTGTTTTTCTCTTTTATATTGTAGATGTCGTCGTCAGATTTAGGACACGTTAGCTTTGACTTATATGTGTTACCTATTCGTTTTGATGCGTGTATTGTTGTTAGTTTGTTGAACTATGTCTGTTAGACTCGTACTATAAGAGGTTAGTCGTGGACGCTTGTCTTATTTTTTAGTAGATGGTACGTTGTTGCTGCCACCTGTGAACGTGAATGTTATGTTTGACCCAATAGTGAACGACTTCGCACGGATGCTTCACAATCTTGCTGCTAGCATGTAGAATGCCCAACTGCGTAGACTTGCTTATAGCACATTGATCTTTTCAGAGTTTAGAGGCAACGATGACAGATTTATTATGAAACAACTCAGGAAGATGTTTAGTGTAGTGACACTTTTGGGAGTTCAAACGTCAACAGGACTTACATATTAGGACTACGAGTTAGAGATGTTCGGTTGGCATTTGTCTTGTGATCTACGAGTGATCGATATGTCAGATTTTGACGTCATTCTTGGGATGCATTGGTTGGCCACGCATTGAGTTTTGATAGATTGTCATTAGAAACAGGTGACTGCAATTGCTACAGATGGGACAAGGTTCTTGTTTAGGAGGGATAGACGAGACCCCCCCTTCTACTATCAGAAGATCGAGATGGCACCGGAACCTAACCGGATAGATAACAAGCTTGGTGGTTGATGAGGAGGACCACAAGGTGTTGGATCTGCCTAGAGTTATAAGCGAGTACGCTAAGATTTTTCCAAACGAGCTGCCTGGTTTATTACCGCACCGAGAGGTAGATTTTACTATTGAGTTGCAACATAAGGCTAGCCTAATTTTGATGGCACCACACTAGATGACATCGGCCGAGGTAAGGGAGTTGAAGGTTCTGTTACAAGAGTTGTTGGACAAAGGTTTAATCCGACCTAGTACGTCTCCATGGGGAGCTCCGGCATTATTCATTAAGAAGAAGGATGAAAAGTTAAGGCTATGTATTGACTATCGACAATTGAATGGAGTTATGATTAAGAATCGGTACCTGTTACTAAGAATTGATGATTTGTTTGACCAGTTATAAGGATCTAGATGTTATTCGAAGATTGACCTATGGTTAGGCTATCACTAGTTATGAGTCAGAGATGAGGATATTTCAAAGACTACATTTAGAACTCGATATGAACACTATATGTTTGTAGTGATACCATTTGGACTAACCAACGCACTAGCTGTCTTTATGAGTCTTATGAACAGAATCTATTGATGATATACTGATCTACTTATCATCGGAAGAGGAGCATAAAAGCATTTGAGAATAGTGTTGCAAGTGTTACTAGACAACCAGCTGTACGCTAAGACGAGTAAGTGTAAATTTTGGTTGAAGGAGGCGAAGTTCCTTGGACATGTCATTTCAAAACAAGGGTTGTCGTGGATTTTAATAAGGTGGAAACATCCCTAAATTGGAAACAGCCTAGTACAGTGTTTGAAGTCTGAAGGTTCTTCGGACTTACAGGCTACTATCGGAAGTTCATTGAAGACTTCTCCAAGTTGGGAAGACCAATGACACAGTTGACTTAGAAGGGAGTTAAGTTTGTTTGGAACAAGGCCTTCGAGTGATCTTTTCAGGAATTGAAGAGGAAATTGACTACTACGCTGATATTGGTGATTCTGGCTAGGGACAAAGGATATGAAGTTTATTGTGATGTTGCAAGAGAAAGTCTATGAGGAGTTTTGATGCAGAAAGGATGAGTGGGTACCTATGCTTTGAGACAGTTGAAGCTGTATGACTGGAACTATTCGGCACACGATTTGGAGGTAACAGCAGTGGTGTTTGCACTAAAGACTTGGAGGCATTACTTGTATGGAGAGAACTTCAAGATTTTCACGGATCATATGAGTTTAAAGCATCTCTTCACCCAGAAGGACTTGAACATGCCATAGAGAATATGGATAAGTATTTAGAGGACTACAGTTTCACTCTGTTATATCATCGAAGGAAGGCTAATATCAATGTTGACGCTCTTAGCTGCAAGTCTAGAGGAATAGTAGTAGCTATAGCATCTTAGGAATGGAAGATGATGGAAACTTTTAATGAGTTTAGTTTGCAGCCATCTACATTGAAGTCGGACGCTTTGCTTTATACCGTGAAGGTTATCCCAACACTACACCGAGAGATATTGAAGGTGCAAACAATTGATTAAGAAACGGGTTTCTTCAAGCATCGTCTAACATCAGGAGCAAGCCTATCAGATTGAACTATTCATGAAGATGGAAGTTTAAGATTTCAAGGAAGGATATTTGTAAGAAATTTAGGGATGCTACGGTAATCAGTGTTGAAGGAATTCAACAGATTGAACTTTGTTGTACACCTAGGGAATAACAAGATGTACCAGGATATGAAACGACAGTATAGGTAGAGTGGGATGAAAGCGGATGTGGCAAGATTTGTATCTATATTACTTGTTTGTTAGCAAGTGAAAAGCCAAGCATCAGAAGTCGGGAGGAACACTACAGCCTTGACCCATTCCGGGTTAGAAATGGGAGCATGTGACTATGGAATCTCTGACGAGTTTACCCCAAACCATTAAGAAGAATGATGATATCCGAATTATCATTGATCGACTGACGAAGAGTGCGCATTTCCTACTAGTGAGGTGTCCAATACTATGGAATCTTATAATCATCTCTACATCAACAAGATCGACCGACTGGAGTACGTGTATGAATCATGTTTGACTAGGACTCCCGCTTCATATCTCAGTTTTCATAGAGCTTACAGTTAGCATTGGGCACCATATTATGTTTCAGCACGACATTTCATCCATAAACTATTGAACAGTCTAAGCGTACAAATCAAACTTTTGAAGACATGTTTAGAGCTTGTGTCTTGGAATTCACGAGAAGTTAGGACAGACACCTATCATTAGTCGAGTTTGCTTACAGGAACAGTTTCCAGTTGAGCATTGGGATGGCACATTTCGGAGCACTAGATGGAAGACTTTGTCGATCACCTATATGTTGGGCAAATGTAGGAGAGTCTAGCCCTATCGGACTAGACATAGTTCGCGAAATGATGGAGAAGATTTAACTCATCAGGCAACATGTTTTGACCGCTTAGAGTCAACAGAAGAGCTACGCAGACAAAAGAAACCGACCTCTGGCATTTAGTGTTGGCGACCTTGTGTTTTTGAAAATCCGACTGCAATGGGGGCTTATTTGTTTTGGCAAGAAAAGGAAGTTATCAATTAGATTCATTGGACCATTCGACGTGTTAGAACTAGTGGGGAAGTAGCTTATCATACTGCTCTACTGCTGCAGTTGTCTAGAGTTCACAACGTGTACCACTTGTCGATGCTGAGGAAGGACCTTATGTTGGACGAAAATGCAATATTTCGGGAACAAGCTATTCAGATACTTGACCGACATGAGAAAGAGCTATGAGAAAACAAGATCACACTGCTCAAAATATTATGGCGACACCATGGACTACAAAAGCCAACTTAAGAATGAGAAGACATGATATAGGTCAACTATTCGAGCTTGTTCGTCGAGTGAGATAACTTTTCGAATTTCGAAAACAAAATTTATTTAAGGGAGATAGTTTGTAACAATCTGGATTTTTTCTATATTCTTATTATTAATTTTTTATTAACTTCATTGATATTTTTGGAAATAATTATTTTTGGACAATTAATTCTTTTCGATTTAATTTATCTTATTACCTTTCGTTATTCTGGGCCGTCCAGATTTATTGACATTCGGATAGAGAAGAGTACCTATTCATCAATTTGTTCACTTTCTGTCGTCCAGAATATTCTTACGCACGTATTGATTTTTTTCGCGAAGTATCTCAAAATCTCGCATTTTGTATTTTTTTCACGAAATATCTCTTTTTCTTTTTCTTTTTCTTTTTCTTTGTCCTTTCCTTTTTCTCCCTCACTCTCGGCGGTTCCACCCCCAACCCCACCCTCCCCCCCTCCCTCGGTTCTCTCTCTTCCTCTCTTCTGTCTCTCGGTAGGAGACAGAGGGTCCCCCCTACTGCTGTGGTTGTTTTTAGTTTTAATTTATTTTATTAATTGATTTTTTTGGTTAAGTTTAGGGTTTGTTTACTTATATTATGTTTAAAATACTTATTTATTTATTAATTATTAGTAATACGTACACTGCTTTTTTTATATATTATATATTATACTTAAAATACTTACTTATCTTATTATTTTTTATTAATAATACACTTTATTTATTTATTAATTATATTAATTTATGGGTCTTGATTTTTTTATATAGTGTTGTGAGAATCGGATCTCAATGTGGTGTTTGTTTGTGGATTTACGGTAGTGCTTTATTCGTCAGATTGAGGTAGAAATTTCAGACCGAGCCCTACTTATGTATTTGATTTATGAGTAAATTTAATTGTTTTTCGATGATTGTGTAGGGGATGTAGATCAGATCTTTAATATTTAAATTTTGGAGTAATTATGTGTATTCGATTGTATGAATTAAATCAAGTTGTGAATTTGATAATTATTACGTATCAGATTGGAATTGGATCTGAACCCTACGAATACTAGATATTTATTACATAGGACGATTCATTGGTTAATTTAGTTTAATTGATCAATTTAAGGACTATTACTTGTTGAGATCAATTTGTATGCTAGGCCCCACAAATGTTGTATGTGATTTAGATTTGGTCAATGTTGATGATGCCGTATGATTTTAGTGATTTTTAATTTATGATCGATGCATATTTAATTGAAATCACATGATGAAATTTTATTATTGCAGGTTAAGCATGATGAATGAGCATTCTATATGCATGCATGAAAATTTAGAAGTTAATTGAACGACAAGATTAGTTGATCTCATTGTTGCGATAATAAGTAATAACCAGAATGATTCGGAAATGTGGTGGATTATGGAGGATTACGAGACCCCACCCCCCCCCCCCCCCAAAAATAAATAAATAAATAAACAAATGTTGTGATGCCAATGAAAGGGATTGCGAGCCCCTGAGGTTGTAAATTTGATTATGGGGGATTGAAAGACCCCGATGTTGTAATATCGATGAAGGAGATTGTGAGACCCTGAGATTATAATTTGGCTAAGGAGGATTACGAGACTCCGATGTTGCGATACCAATGAAGGAAATTGCGAGACCTTGAGGTTGTAATTTTGAAAAGGAGAATTCTGAGATCTCAGTGTGGAGATAATAATAACTGAAAGATACTCAATGCGGAAAGATTTATGCACGACATTACACATTCATATTCATTTATCGTTCTTTGCGTGTTGCGTAAAATTATTATCATGCATGTTTATTTATAAGTTAGATGTAAGGTTAGATTTTTCTACTGAGTGTTAATCACTCATTGGAGCTACTTCTTGGCCCTTGGTAATTTACGTCAGGTTTTGAGAAACAGGTTAAGGGGGAACATAGCTCGGAAGTTTAAGAGACTAAGATGGACGAGAAGGATATACCATGGCTGTATTAGTAAAAGTCCTATGGTTTGGTCTAGGGTGTCCCTTTAGTTGAGTTTAATTAATGAAATTATGATTTGAGTTATTAGTTTTTCGAAACTATTGAATGAACTAAATTTTTGGTCGGTTGTTTTACTAATAAATTTATAAATAAATATTTTGAGATTCGGGCCCTTGTTTTAATTGAAATTTTATTCTGCTACTTAATTAATTATTATTTTATTATAACTTATCAAAAATATGGGGCATTACAGTATGGGATAGAATTTAGAGGACAAATCAAATGAACATTTGCTAATTAGGCTAGGGCTGTCTTTAACACATTTGTTTTAGCGTAAGGTTGTCTTTTCTGATTTGGAATATTCACATATCTTGAAGAGAACAATTTAAAAATTAAAAATGAAGTCTAAAAGCTTTAAATTGTTCACTAAAATAATATAAAAGAAATTTGAATAATTTTTGAACTTTTTGCTAATGCAATTCATCATTTTTTTATTTTTCTAATTTTTATCATTAATATGAATGAAGAATTAAAAAGAAAAAAGATAAGGCAAAACCTAAAAAAAATTGCAAAGATGAATAAGTTAGGTCAAACTCATATTTTAGTGGTATTAGATGGAAAGAATTTAAAGAACGAAGATAACAACAATTAAAAGTAGGAATGGGCTTCGAAGTTTTGGCCCAGGAGGAGTGAGTATATGTAGTAGCTGTCACATCACGGGCTTAATAGTATTATTATGCATATTGAGGCCCTTTATGTGTTTAAATTATCCAAGCATTTAGGATATTGGACAGCTTCTTCATTCATTTCTTAACGAGAGCTGTTTTTCCCAACTTGAGATGAATGAAACCACTCACGGCAAACCTATTATCTTGAAATGAATTTGAATTGATTCAACCGTTATTGGAATGCAAAATACACACATTTTTTGTATCAAACCAAATAAATAAATATTACCTAAAATTTTCAAATTCAAAATGAGTTTTCTAAGTATATATGAACTATTTATGTATATATATAATATTATTTTATTTTGTACACATTGGTTTGAGAGCTAACGGATAGTGACTATAGGTGACAAAATATTGCGAAGATGGTTTGTGGAAAAATCGATTGTAGGATAGCACAACAAGTGGTGTCAATAATAATTGGATCGTAAATTTGTTTCAGACTAGTTCACAATTTAAGTTGCATTAAGTTCGTCCTAATTTATTTTGATTTTTTTTTTTGTTCTTATTCATTTTTTGGAATTTTTCAGTTTAGCATCAGGTTTTTCTGAATTATTCATTCATCATGACTAGAAAAATAAATAGTAAAAAAATAATTTAAAGAGAACATGATGCCAAATTAACGGGATAGGTTTGACCTAACTTTCCTTCTTGTTTTTTTTCTTTTTTTGTGTTTATTCAAGTTTTTGCTGTGTTTAACTATTTTGTGTTATTTTTTAGATTATTGATTTATTTCGATGGGAGGAATCAACAAAGAAAATAAATAAATAAATCACAGTGGAAGAAATTAAAAAATAAATATATTAAACTTGAAAAAAGTTCAAAAAAATAATTTAGTTTTAATCATGTTAACAGTCTCACATTACTAGTTCATAGAGAATCAAAGTCAATTTATTAATGAATCACGAAAGAAAAATGCTATGATCCCATAAATGGAATCTCATAATGGACCCAGACCCCCCCCCCCCCCCCCCAACAGATATCATGGTAAATTTCATGCGATGGTCAGATTATGGTAAATTTACCATATTATAATAAAGAACAAAGATTTGTAGATTATGGTAAATTTTTACAACTCTAATTTTTTTTGTTCTTTTGCGATCATCAAGGTTCAAAAGTACAAATCATGATAAAATTCATAGACCCAAAATGGGTACTACAAAAATAAGAAGGACAACCAAATATTGTTCACTCACCAAGTAATCCGAACAATCTTTGAAAAAATATTTTAGGTTTGACAATGAAATCTTTCTCCTAACCCGCAACACTCAGTTTTCGGTGAACAAGAACATAAAATTGGCAAGTCTATGTGATACACGATGAGTAATATAAGAACAGAATATTTATGTGATTTTGTGCAAAAAATTCAAAGATAGGATCAATAATCCAGTGAATCACTAATATTTCGGTGATTTAATTCAGTGAAAAATAATTACTATATGTGATTCCTTATTTGAAGTCTAATTTAGTGCTATGATTTTAAATTTACCAAATCAAGAATTATATGCTTTGAATTAAAAAATGATAAGAGGATAAATTAACACTCAAAAGTAATAACAAAAATGTCAAACCAT
>JABCMJ010001261.1:0-51673 GCA_014822125.1 Arbutus unedo
ATTATAATTGTAACACACAAAATCGAGTCTTGTAATAAAGATAAAAAAAAAAGATGCAAAAAATAATATTTTATTGATTTAAAGATAAAGTAGATACAATTTTTATTATGTTCTTCGTAATGAAAAAATAATTTCTTTGATTCGATCCCTGACTATGATAGCTATTCAACGGCTGTTGAAACTTATTGTTGAATGAATCGATTGATGACTTCTTGAACGAAGAAATCGAAGTGGTGGTTTTGATCGAGGGCTTGAGCAGTTTGATCTCGATGGAATGCAGTTGCAGATGAATCGGCTTTGTATGCATGCTTGTTCATTCCTCACAAGAGCTTGAGAGAAGACTTGAGAAGAGACTTGAAGAACGCTCAAAAATTTGAGAGAATTCTTCTGACTCCCGGGGTCCCTTTTTTTCATAATGAGAGTCTCTATTTATAGGCTAGAAGAGAACATCTTCAATCTGACATATGCTCCTTTATTGATTTACCTTTCCAAATGAATTTATCTTCTATTCATTTATTGATTTACCTTTCCAAATGAATTTATCTTCTATTTATGGAGAGAATCTCAAGTCAATAGAAAATACATAAATAATACACTAAGAGTATTATTTGTTTATTTATTGACCTAGAAAGGATTTGAGTGGGCTTGTATCTTCGGACTAGTCTAATTCCATGACCATTTAGCCAATTAGTCTATTTTGACCTCCATTATATTTTTAAATGGACCGAGCCCACATAGTTTTGAGGAGGCCAATATTCATTTGAGACTTTGACTAAATTTTATATTTTGATTTAATTAATCAAGTATATTTATTTGTCTTGACTAATTGAACAACAATTAAGTTATGTAAAATTTCAGTGTCTACAATAACCTTCCATCCAGGTTATGGCCTTGCAACTCCTTCGGGTCTCAAAACTTTATCACTCTATCAAATCCATTATCTATAATAGAGTAAAATGTTTAGTTCGTCTCTAAATTATACTCAAAATTTTTAAAATGTCTATCAATTTAATTTACTAAGTCCCTAAACTATGAATTTAGATTTTATTTAGTTCAATTATTAACATCCGTTTAAAATCCATTAGAAGGGGAATTGAACTACTATTTTAATCCATTACGAAGGGTTTAAGTGCAATTTTAGTCCCGAAGGAAAAAAGAAGAAGATAAGGTTCAGTATGTTTTACACATTCACGGCTCCCTCAGGGCTAACTAGTGATTGTATCCCTCTAGTTTTTTTTGACTATTTAGCATTTATCAACCAGTAATGCTCCTTACATAGACAAGCATTAATTTTGGGGTTGAATTGTTCACTACAAGGTTCAATCAAATTTCATTACATACATTAAATTGTGTGTGGACCATTGTTTAAGAAACTAAAAAAAGACATTGCTACTATGTTCGACATGACTCTATTTGACTTAATTTATTAAAATTAATTATTTTTTATCTTTATTCAAAAAAGTGGTAATTGTTATTTTTTTATCAATTTTTCTTGTTGATTATTGACTCGTCTTTATAGGAGTGTTTTTAAAAAAATTAGTCCTTTTTCTATGAATTTAAAAAGTATAAAGTAATTTTTTGTCTTTTCTGAACTTTTTGTAGTGTTGGGACATAATTTTATATTTTTCTAAAATTTCTTATCAAGATGAACAAAGAACCATAAAAAATTTGATGCAAAATAAAAAATTGTAAAAAAATTCAAATAAGAACAAAAACATTAATTAGATAATTGTTTGTATATTACACTAGGAATTAGAAGCATTAACGTATAAGAGTTACAAAAAAACCTTTACACTTCGAAATAGGTTTATCAGATCTCAATGGTTAAGTTCTCATCAAATCATCCAATCTTTCTTTATCAGAATGGACCGATTAAAATCCTACTTAATCATCCTAATGGTTGGAATCGGAGAAGAGAGGGAGAGGGAGAGACAAGCTTAGTGTGAGGACCAACAAACTATTCAGACTGAAACAACACCAAACTCTTTGGGCAAAAACAGTAGTAAACATTGGGTGTTTTGTTTGGGTATTAAGTAAATTACATTTAAGCCACTTCTAACGGAATAAAATAGCAATAAAATTCCACTCATAATAGATGTTAATAATTGGACTAAATAAAATCCAAATTGATAGTTTAGAGATTAACTAAATAAATTTGATAGCCTAGGGACATTTTAAAAGTTTTCGGCATAATTTAGAGACGAAGTATACATTTTACTCTCTATAATATATATCAAGCACGTGTAATTTACGTGCCAAGCTTTCTTTTTTGTCAAAAGAGTAGAAAATTTAAAAAAAAAATCATCGCATCATAGGAAAATCTTCTTCAAACTTTCTTTACTTTTAAACTCTCTTAACAAAATTTTCACTTTTAAAAATTAAATCGTATTTGATGCCCTATATTTTTATGGTATGTTATAATAAAAGAATAATCAATTTAGTAGCGAAATAAATATTTTTTAATTAAAACTAATGTCCAATTCTCAAATGTTTATTAACTGTCAACAAAATAACCGATCCAAAATTTTATCCATTAAAATTTTTCCAAATGAATAACTCGAGTCATCAATTAAAAATAACTAAGGGGACACCTTACGTCAACCATCGGACTATTACTGGTACAATCATGATTCTGGTACATTCATCTCGTCCACTTTCGTCTCCAGAACTTTTGTGTTATACTCCACTTCATTCTGTTTCTCAAAACCTGACGAAAAATGATAGAGGTCAAGAAGTAGCTTAAATGAGTGATTGACACTCAGTAGAAAAATCTAATCTTAATATTAACTTACAAATAAATATACATGATAATAATTCTATGTAGCATGCAAAGCACAATAAACAAACATGAATATGCAATGTCGTGCATAAACTTTTTCACATTTGGTTTCTTTTCGTTATTATTATCTCCACATTGGGGTATCACAATCTCCCTTATCAAAATTACAATCTCATGGTCTCGCAATACTATTCATTGGTATCGCAGCATCGGGGTCTTACAATCCTTCTTATCAAAATCACAACCTCAAAGTCTTGCAATTTTCTTCATCGGTATCACAACATTAGGGTCTTGCAATTCCCCATAATCCATCACATCTCCGAATCATTCTGGTTATTATTCATTATCGCAATAATAATATCATCTAAATCTATTGTTAAATTAATTTCTAATTTTCATGCATACATACACGATGCTCATCTGTCATACTCAACATGCAATAATAAAATTTCATCATGAGATTTCAATTAAACACGTATCGAGCACAAATTTAAAATCATACGAAACCATTAAAATCGACCAGATTTAACTCACATACAACATTCGTGGGCCCTACCATAAAAATCGTTCTCAACAAGTAATAATTCTTTAATTGATCAACTAAACTACATTAAAGGCTACTAATCATTATATAGAATTATAAATCTAGGACCCCTATGGTTCAGGTCCAATCCTGATCAGACACCTAAAATTATCAAATTCACAACTTGGTAAATTCACGCAATCGAATACACATAATTACTCCAATAATTAATTATTAAAAACTGGGTTCACATCCCCTACACAATCATTGAACAAAAATAAAATCTGCTCATAAATCAAATATATAGGCAATGCTCAATTTGAAATTCCTATCTCGATTCAACCAGTAAAGTAATACTGGAAATCCATGAAATCAAACGCTACACATCAAATCGAGACCCGAATACACAAGATCTATAAAATAATAACAAACAATAACATTAAAAATATAATAACTAGCAAAATAATTAAATAAAATAATAAAAAATAGAGAGAGAGAGAGAGAGAGAGAGAGAGAGAGAGAGAGATAAAGTGGATGGAGAAAGAATCGAGATTTTTCGAGAGATTACCTCATGAAAATTCCGAAATGCAAAAACAAATTAAAACTCAACAGAATGTGAAACTCGGGAGAAAGAGGGCTGTATAAATAGAGGTAGGCAATGAACCTAAGTCAGATGAGGATACGAATAAAAACAATAAAGTTTGAGTAGGATTCAAATACTTGAATGATTATCGTTTGTGGATAAATACAAACTAATTAAAAATATTAAAAATAAATAAAATAATACAAGAGGATAAATACCACTCAATTGGATAACTCTCCCGATGGTTCATCGAATCTGGATGGATTGAATCGCGAAAGGATAAATATGCCAATTAAAAAAATTTAAATTAGTTAATTGCAATTTAAAATATTAATCTAGCATATAAAAAATTTATTGAATAACAACAAAAATAAATGCTAAAAAATTCTTGTCGTCACAAACTATCCCCCTCAAACAAATTTCGTCCTCTAAATTCGAAGGGAATAACTCACTCGGCAAACAAATCTGGATAGTTGGCCCACATCGCGTCTTCTCGTTCCCACCTTGACTCTTGTAGCCCATGATGATGCCAGAATATTTTGAGCAGTGTGATCTTATTCCGTTGAAGTTTCTTCTCTCGCTAGTTAAGAATCTAAACAACTTGTTCCTAAAAAGTTGTGTTCTTGTTCAGTGTAATTTCTCTCCAATTGAGCGTATGTTCTGTGTGTGCTATATATCTCCTTAGCATCAACACGTGGAATACATTCTGAACTCTAGACAGCTGCGATGGTAGAGCGATACAATATGCTACTTCTCCCACTCGTTCTAACACCTCAAATGACTCAATGAATTTGGGTGATAGTTTTCCCTTCTTGCCAAAACGAATAAGTCCCCGTCGTGGTCGAATCTTCAAAAACATGTGATCTCTAACATTAAAGGCCAGTGTTTGATTCCTTTTGTCAACATAGCTCTTCTGTCGACTATGAGCGATCAAAATTCCGTTGCCTAATGAGTTGAATCTTCTCCATCGTTTCACAAACTAAGTCCAGTCCGATAAGACTAGTGTCTCCAACGTTTGTCCAATATACAGGTGATTGACAAAGTCTTCCATACAATGCTTCAAAAGACGCCATTCGAATGCTTTCCTAAAAACTGTTGTTGCAACCAAACTTGAATAGCAGTAGGTGTCTCTCCCAGCTTTCCATGAATTTCAAGACCCAGGACCTATGCATGTCTTCCAATGTTTGAATTGTGTGATTGGATTGTCTGTAGCTCTACGAGTGAAACTTTATGGTAAAACGTAAGGTAGAGCCCAAAGCTGATTATAGACTTTGTCAATATTGAGATACAAAGTAGGGGTCTCGATCTGGCACGATGGATATAGGTACCCCATGCAATCAAACGATATCATTAATGTAGAGGCGACTGGAGGATTCTAAGGTATCAGACACCCTTACTGGTAGGAATGCACGCTCTTCGTCAATTGGTAGACGATAATGCAGATAACATCATTCTTCGTAACTGTTCAGGGTAAACTCATCACAAAGTCCATAGTGACGTGCTCTCACTTCTAACCCAGAATGGCCAAGGAATGTAGTGTTCCTCTCGATTTCTAGTGCTCATCCTTGACCTGCTAACAAACAAGAAATGTAGAAATGAATCTTATCACATCCGCTTTCATTCGCTCCACCAATATTGATGCTTCAAATCTCAGTGCATCTTGTTACGTCCTGAGTGTACGGCAAAACTCAATTTGTGGAATTCCTTCAGCTCTAATTTTTGTAGCGTCCAGAAATTAGGAACAAACACCCTGCCCTGAAATCTCAAACTTCCATCTTCATATATAGATCAACTTGCTAGAGTGACTCCTAACATCAAACGATGCTTGAAGATATCTGTCTCTTAATCAAGTGTCTGCACCTTCAATATCTCTCAATGTAGTGTCAGTGTAACTTCACGACACAAAGCAAAGGTCCCACTTCAATGTAGATGGCTGCAAACTAAACTTATTGAGAGCTTCTATCCTCTTTCATTCCCGAACTGTTATAGCTGCTATCATCTCTCTAGACTTGCGACTAAGAACATCAAGCACGATGTTAGCCTTCCCTAGATGATATGACAGAGTGAAACTATACTCCTCTAAATACTCCAACCACCTTCTCGGTCACATATTCAAGTCTTTACGGGTGAAGAGATACTTCAGACTCGTATCATCCGCACAAATCTCAAAATTCTTCCCATACAAGTAATGCCTCTAAGTCTTCAGTACAAACAACATTGCTGCTAACTCCAAATCATGAGTCAGGTAGTTCATCTCGTGCGACTTCAACTGCCTCAAAGCATAGGCAACCACTCGTTCTTTCTGCATCAGAACTCCTCCTAGTCATTCTCTCGAAGCATCACAATAAACCTCATATCTCTCATCCTTGGTCAGAATCACCAATATCGGTGCAATAGTTAAATTCTTCTTCAATTCTTGAAAAGCTTGCTCACAGGTCTCGTCCCAAATAAACTTGACCCACTTCTGAGTCAACTGCGTCATTGGTCTTCCCAACTTGGAAAATTCTTCAATGGATAGTAGCTTGCAAGTCCCAAGAAACATCAAACTTCAAACAATGTTCTAGGTTGTTTTCAATTCAGAAATGCTTCCACATTCTTCAACCAAAATTCACACTTATTCAACTTAGTATATAGTTGGTTGTCTCGTAACACTTGCAATGCTATCCTCAAGTGTTTTTCATGCTCCTCCTCCAATGACGAGTAGATCAGTATGTCATCAATAAACACCATCACAAATTGATCTAAGTATGGTGCGAAGATTCTATTCATGAGACTCATAAAGAGTGCTGCTGTGATGGTCGGTCCTAACGACGTCACTAAGAACTCATAGTGTCCGTATCGGATTCTAAACGCGGTCTTGGAGATATCATCCTCTTTGACTCGTAGCTGATGATAACCTTGAAAAACCTCAAGCATTGGTGCGTAGTTTGATTTACCGTTATTACAAATTTATTCGATTAATTATCCTAATTAATTCAAGAATTAATCTACGTGATTAGGCAAGATAGGCAAATAAAGAACGCAAGATAGCAAGACACGCAAATATATGTGAAAAACCCCAAGGAGGGAAAAACCACGGGAGGGAAGAATGCACTACAATCAACCGCAGAACAAAAAGTTTCTCACAATTAAACCTAGACTCTTCTATGTTGATTCAGAACCTTTTGTAGACTCCTCGAAAATTGCTCGCTTCTAATAGGTGTTTCTTTCAAAATTCAACTCTTTGAATCATAAGATTTGTAGCAAGACGCCTCATTAGATCTTCCTCCAATTTTGCATTTGAACTCCTTCAGAATGCCTCACAAGACATGTTTGAATAACAAACCTTGAGGGATGGATGATCACAAAGTATGTTCAATAGATTATCAACACCCTCAAACAAATCATCCACTCACAATATGATGAAAGCTCTTTGACTTTTCTGTCTCTCTAAACAGCCATGGATGATGTCACTTCAACCCTGGATGCATTGATTGTATTTATAGAAAAATCTAGTTTTTCGATACCTCGCTCGAACGACCTTTTCAAGGCTAATGGAATTTTAAATCGCAAGAGCTTGCTATAGGTGTTTTGTTTTGATGTATTCTATAGTGATGGAACCATCCTCGACAAGCTCTCGAATGAAGTGATGACAAATGTCAATGTGTTTAGTATGAGAGTGTTGGATAGAATTTTTTGAGATATTAATTGCACTAGTGTTATCACAAAACAGTGTAATGTTATCCTGTGGAATCCTATAGTCTTTAAGCATTTGTTTCAACCATAACAATTGAGTGCACGCACTTCCTGCGGCAATGCACTTAGCCTCATCAGTGGATAATGATATAGAACTTTGTTTTTTATATAGCCAAGCAACCAAATTATTCCCAATGTAAAAACATCCTCCACAAGCGATTTTCCTGTCATGAGTACACCTTACCCAATCTGCATCAAAAAATCCTGCAAAATCCCCATTGCTATCCCTTGTGAATCATATTCCATATTCAGCTGTACTTGAGACATATTTGATAATTCATTTGATAGCAAGCGAGAGGTTTTTAGACACGCCTGATATCTAGCACATACCCCTACACTAAGGCTATGTCGAGATGACTAGCTGTTAAGTTATGACAAACTACCAATCATACTGTGATATAGAGTCGGATCAATATCTACACCATCAACATCCTTAGACAATTTCACAGTGGTGCTCATTGGAGTTCTAGCATGTTTAGATGATTCAAGACCAAATTTTTTCACAATATCATGAGCGTATTTGTTTTGAGAGATAAATAACCCATTATCAAATTGTTTAACCTGAAGCCCTAAAAAGTATGTCAGTTCTCCCATCATGCTCATCTTAAACTCACTTTGCATGGATTTTGAAGATTCTTTAACAAGAGCATGAGATGTAGACCCAAAAATAATATCATCAACGTAGATCTGCACCACAAGCACATGTTTCCCTTCTCTTTTAACAAAAAGAGTTTTATCCACACTACCTCTAGAAAAATTATTTTCCAAAAGAAAGGTCGTAAGTCTATCATACCAAGAACGAGGAGCTTGTTTAAAGTTGTACGAAGCTTTCTTAAGGTGAAAAACATGATGTGGAAGATGGGGATCTTCAAAACCTTTGGGTTGGGCAACATAAACCTCCACTTTTAACAATCCATTTAAAAACGCACTCTTGACATCCATTTCGAATAATTTGAAGTTTAAATGACATACAATAGCTAACATAAGACATATGGATTCTAGACGCACCGTAGGAGCAAAAGTTTCATCAAAATCAATCCATTCGACTTGGGTGTAACCCTGTGCTACCAATCTAGCTTTATTCCTCACAACAACACCTTCCTCATTCATTTTGATTTTATAGATCCATTTAGTGCCAATGATGTTGGTGTTTTGTGGTCTTGGAACTAATTCCCACACATTGTTTTGCTCAAGTTGGTGCAACTCATCATGCATAGCTTTCACCCAATATTCATCTAGCAAAACATCTTTAACATTTTTAGGTTCATCCAATGAAACATAGCAGATAAAAGTTACCTCATCTCATATTTCCCTTCAAGTTTTCACCCCACAATAATGACAAACAACACCGAAATTCTATTGAGGAAAATTGTAATTTTGACGGTTGTTTTTTGGTTTCACAGGTTTTATAGGTAGTTGAGTAAGAGTGGATTTTACCTCTTTACCTTTACCTGTATTGACGATTTTTTCTGGAGCATTGTGAAAGCCATGTCCTGCTCGATTTTCCACCATCCTTTGGGCATCAAGTATGTTATCCAAGGATTTTGACCCTGTATTCAAACGCTCAAAAGTAGTGTTAGCAATTTTAAAATAATCTGGTTGTTTTTTAACTTGTATCTGAAGTGCTTCATTATTCTCAGAAAGACTACTAATTTTAATAAGACGAGTAGAAATTTTCTCTTTCAGTTCATTATTATCTACCGTGAGAGAATTTAAAGAAACTTCTAATTCACTTACCTTTACTTGAGACTTACACAAATCTTGAGTAATAGAAGCATTGTCTTTCTCACCAGATTTGATTTTTGCCACAAGTTTAACATTGATTTTGGAAATTTTCAAACTTTCCTTGAAGAATTTGTCATATGTCTCTTTAAGAGTCTCTAATTCTAGCATCTCCTCTTCTTCATCTTCCCCACTATCACTCAATTCTTCTTCAAATTTTGAATACACACTTTGTAAAGAGGTAGCTAGAGCTACCACATCTTCATCACTACTATCATCACTGTCTTTTGAACTTTCCGAATCACTATCATCCAAAGTTTTAACATTCAAGAACTTTTGATTTTTAGGGAGCTTATTACCACAATATTGTGCAATATGTCCAAAACCTTAACATTCATAACATCTAGGTCTTGAAAGGGTACTTTTACACACAAAAAAATTCTTTAACAATTTCTGCTTCTTTTATTTTTGAAGATCTATATTTTGACTTTCAGTTGCCCTATTTATCTTTAGAAATTTTTTTAGAAGACCATGGCTTCAGTATCACATTCAACATTCTCATTGTCAGAATCCAATTCATCAATTTTAGAACTTTTGAAAGCAATAGATTTTTTGGATTGTTTTGACCGTGATGATTCAGATTCGAATTGTAATAGTTTAGCCTCACAAGTCTGAAGAATTCTAACAAGTTCTTCCATAAAAATGAGAGGTAACTTTTTCTTTCTCAAAAGTATAGTGGCCTTTGTTCGAAAACGTTTGGACAGTAAACGCAAAATCTTTTTAATAACCTTAAAATTAGAAAATAGGTTCCCCCAAATTAAGACTGGTATTGACAATATGATTTAGTCTAGCATAAAATTGATTAAATATCTCTTTCTCATCCATCCTGACAAGTTCAAACTCAATAGCAACAATTTGAAGTTTAGATTGTTTAACAGTATCAGTGCCTTCATGAGTATTAACCAGAATGTCCCATGCTTCTTTAACAATTTCACAGTTTGATATTCTTCTAAATTCACCATTATCAACACACGAAAAAATAATATTTAGGACACGATAGTTACATGCATGAGCGGCCCTTTCAGCAACAGTCAAACTTGCTGAAGGTTTGGGAATTCACTCACCTTCATCTAGGATAATGCGTACGGTATATCCTCATCCATACCTTTTAGATGTGACGTCATCCTAGACTTCCAATAATCAAAGTTAAGGCCATCTAACAATGGTGGTCTAGCTAGGGAAGAAGTTTGATCCATAACAGCAAATCAAAGGATCAAGAATATATTTCACAAATATCTATGATCAGCTTTGATACCAATTGAAAAACTTCAAGCGCTGGTGCATAGTTTGATTTACCGTTATTAAAAATTTGCTCGATTAATCTACGTGATCAGGCAAGATAAGCAAATAAAGAACGCAAGATAGCAAGACACACATATATACGTGGAAAACCCCAAGACGGGAAAAAACCACAGGAGGGAAGAATGCACTATAATCAATCGAAAAATAAAAAGTTTCTCACAATCAAATCTAGACTCTTCTACGTTGATTCAGAACCTTTTTTTCGACTCCTCGTGAACTACTCACTTTTAACAGGTGCTTCCTTTAAGATTCAACTCCTCGAATCATAAGATCTGTAGCAGGATGCCTCATTAGATCTTCCTCCAAGTTTGCATCTAACTCCTTCAGAATGCCTCACAAGACATGTTCGAATAACAAACCTTGAGGGATGGATAATTTCTAAGTATAATCAATAGATTATCAACACCCTCAACAAATCACCACTCACAATATGATGAAAGCTCGCTGACTTTTTTGTCTCCCAAAACTGCTCTGGATAATGTCACTCCAACCCTGGACGCATTGGTTGTATTTATAAAAAAATCTAATTTTTCGATACCTTGCTCGAGCAGCCCCCTAGCACATTCGAGCGGCCTTTTCAAGGCTAATGGAATTTTAAATCGCTGGAGCTCTCTAGAGCAAGCTGTAGGTCACTTGACCGGTCTTCACAAATCTCTAGATCCACAATTTAATCTTTGGATACCTTCTAATCTATTCCAATATAATCTCAAAACTTATCCACCACGAATTCGACTACTGGTATAACTTTAAGACCAATAAAATAAAATAGGAGAAGGAATTCTAAATAGATTACAATTCAAACGAATCCTATTTGTAATGGAAATTGCCAATCTCCATAAATATGGAATTTACAAACATGATCTTAGGTCGATTTTCAGATAATATCTTGATCCTTCTAGCTGGTCAAATAATTCGTCGATCCTCGATAGCCAGCAGCGATTGTTGATCAAAACTCCATTCAACTATTAGTAGATGATGTAAAACCTCAAGGTTGGTTCCATCCTTCTTCTTAACGAATAAAGCTGGTGCTCGCCATGCAGAATTGCTAGGTCGAATGAAACCTTTATCCAACAACTCTTCCAATAGAACCTCAAAATTCCTTAGCTCAATAGGTGCCATCTAGTGTGCTGCCATCGAAAATGGGCCGTGTCCTGGGTTGTGACTCGATAGTAAAGTCTATCTCTTTGTGCGGTGCTAGACCAGGCAACTCGTCTGGAAAAATATTAGCGTACTGGCACACAACTCTAGGCAGATCCAACTCTTTGCGGTCCACCTCATCAAGAATCAAGCTTGCTATCCATCGGGTTAGGTTCCAATGCCATCTTGATCTTTTGGTTGTAGAAGAGGAGGAGTCTTGTCTACCCCACTTAAACGTGAAGCAAGTTCCATCTTTAACAATTGTAGTCACCCGCTTCTGGTGGCGATCTATCAAGGCTCGGTGTGCCGACAACCAATCCATCCCAAGAATAATATCAAAATCCAACATATCGATCACTCATAAATCATAAGACAAACGCAAACCCGACACCTCTAACTCGCAATTCTCACATATAAGACCTATCGACGCCTGGACTCCCAAAGGCGTTGTTATAATAAACGTATTCTCAAGTTGCTTTGTGAAAGATCAGCGGTCGTTGCCTCTTGAAGTCCGAAAAGATCGAGGTGTGAATAACAGGTCTATGTAGTTATTAACTATCGGCAAAACAGGTTTTAATTAAAACCAATGCCCAATTCTCAATTATTTATTAACTGTCAGCAAAACAACCGACCCAAGATTTTGTTCATTAAAAAGTTTCGAAATCAGTAGCTTTAGTCATCAATTTTCACTAACTAAAAGCAACTAAAGGGACATCTGAGGTCAACCATCAGATTGTTACTAGTATAACCATGATTCTAGTATATTCATCTCGTCCATCTTAGTCTCCTAAACTTTTGTGTTATGCTCCACTTCAACCTATTCCTCAAAACCTGGTGTAAAATGTCAAGGGCCAAAAAGTAGCTCCAATAAGTGATTGACACTCAGTAGAAAAGTCTAACCTTATTCTTAACTTACAAATAAACATACATAATAGTAATTCTATGTAACATGCAAAGAATGATAAACAAACATGAATATACAATGTTGTGCATAAAGCTTTTTGCATTTGTTATCTTTTCGTTATTATTATCTCCACACCGTGGTCTCACAATCCACCTTATCAAAATTACAGTCTCAGGGTCTCAAAATCTCCTTTATTGGTATCGCATCATCGGGGTCTCGCAATCTCCTTTATCAAAATCACAACCTCAGGGCCTTGCAATACCCCTTATCAAAATCACAATCTTAGGGTCTCGCAATCCCCTTCATCAGTATCACAACATTGGGCTTCACAATCCCCCATAATCCACTACATCTCCAAATTATTCTGGTTATTACTCATTATCGCAACAATGAGGTCATCTAGCCCTACCGTTAAATTAACTTCCAATTTTCATGCATGCATACACGATGCTCATTCGTCATGCTCAACATGTAATCATAAAATTTCATCATGTGATTTTAATTAAACATGCATCAAGCATAAATCTAAAATCATACACACTATTAAAATCAACCAGATCTAAGTCACATACAACATTCGTGGGCCCTAGCATACAAATCGATCCAAACAAATAATAATCCTTTATTGATCAACTAAGCTAAATTAAAGGCCACGAATAGTTATATAAAATTATAAATCTAGGACCTCAATGGTTTAGATCCAATTCCGATTTGACATATAAAATTATCAAATTCACAACTTGATAAATTCACACAATCTAATACTCATAATTACTCCAATAATTAATTATTAAAGTTTTGGTTCACATCCCCTACATAATCATTGAACAAAAATAAAATTTACACATAAATCAAATATATAGGTAGGGGCCGATCTAAAATTCCTACCTCGATCTGACAAATAAAGCGATACTGAAAAAATTCACCAAATCAAATGCCGCACATCAAACTGAGACCCAAATACGCAAGATCTATAAAATAATAACAAACAACAAACAACAAACAAAATAATTAAATAAAATAATAAAAAATGGAGAGGGGCCGGTAAGAGAGAGAGAAAGAGAGAGAGAGAGTGAGTCAAGATTTTTCGAGTGATTATCTCATAAAAATTTAGCAACACAAAAAAAAAAATCTAAAACTCAACGGAAAGTGAAGCTTGGGTGGAACGAGAGCTATATAAATAGAGGTAGAGAACAAATCTGAGTCAGACAATGATAAAAATTTAAAAAAAAAGAGTTTGAGTAGGATTCATATAGATAAGGATAAAAATAAAAAAATAGAGTTTAAGTAGGATTCATATACTTGAACGATTATTGGTTGGGGATAAATACAAACTACTTAAAAATATTAAAAATTAATAGAAAAATACAATAGGATAAATACCACTCGGTTGGATAATCCTCTCGATGGTTCATCAAATCTAGATGGATTGAATCACGAAAGGATAAATATGCCAATTAAAAAAAATCAAAAATAGTTAATCGAAATTTAAAATATTAATCCAACATATAAAAAAAATATTGAATAACAATAAAAATAAATCCTAAAAAATTCGGGTCGTCACATCGTAAGAAAGGAAGAAATTTCATGCTCTCGTATTTAATGTTCAAACTATAATTTAATAAGAAGTTTTAGTATTCGCATACATAATAGAGATCGCGCTTGTATTATAGTAAAATGATGTAGTTCATATACTGCCTTCTTAGTTGATGACCCGTGGTCCTAGGGGTTAGATGTCTTTCAATCGAGAAGTTGTTCCTTACTAATTACAAAAACTCTCCAAACCACTCATTCAAAACATATGTTGAATGTTATGCAATTTAGTCTACCTTCCTTGTCTCTAGGGATCTTCTTTATGGTCTTAGTAGCAGAACAATAACATGTGCGGGGTGACTACTCCAACGAGCTTAATTTTTTAGGCAATTTGATTTTAACCCAACCCATTGTTGTCCCTCCATTATGATCTCATTAACCATAACTTCACAAATAGGTTGTCTTGCTCGATATACACCTTGACATGTAAAACACCCCAATTTGGCTAATAAGTACGTACAGTAAGTCATGCGTTCGGCAATCCTGATGATGAAGCTACCTACCAAAACTATGGTTCAAGGATTTGGAAGGACTAAGGATCTCAAGAAAAATCTTTGAAGTTAAAGAATGGATCTAAAAGTGAACTTTAAGACCCCAAGGACCAAAAAATGAATTTTGCATGATTTTGATCAAACAGCCCCAGCATATGACAACACAGCTACGCAGTTGATTAGGTGGTCGCGTGATTGAGAAGGATACTTAGAGAGGATTACACGGGCGAAAGGTCGTTTTGACGGCCACGTGATTGATACAACAACTGCATTAACTAAGAATCACAAATTAAACAAATGGTCACGGGAGTGTATAAGGATTAATGGTTACGTGATCATCAAGCAACCACCTTGAAAAACAGTGCTAACGTAACATGCAATAATCACAAACATATAAAAGAAATCACGTAAAAGTAGAACACGCGATATATGTGGAAAACCCGTAAATGGATAAAAACCAATAGAAGGAATCAAATCACTATAATTAGCATTGTACGATTACAAAACAACCTATACTCACACTTACGACTCCTCACAGTTGATCCAAGATTGATTTGCCAAATCCTTGTTCACTTCGCCAAGTGATTGATTGCATGCGCCTTGAATCCACAAGCCTTCCGAAACTCAAAATAAATGATTGAATGGTGTTGAAGCCTTCGACGATGATGAAAGCATCACAAGAACCTTCTTGATCTAGAATAAACTGTCAAAGAACAGAATGCCAGAACGTCTTACTGCAATCGAACATTGCCTCTGTATTCTCCAAAAAAAGTATCTCTACTCCCAGAAACCCTAACGAATATTTATAATGCCTTCGAAGAGTCGCTAAAGTGACTTTCCTGATTGAAAATGTATACATATAAAACTTAATTCCTTCTACTTCCTAAATAGACGATCTATAGAAAATAAGTGCAACTCAATAAATGAACCAACAACTAAAGTATCACATGTTTTGAGCCGAAATTGCCAACCAAGGTGGAACAAAGCTTATGGAGCTTACAATCTCCCCCTTTGGGACTTTCGGGGAAAAACACATCATAGACAAACAAAGACCAAACAAAACACACAGCAGACAAATGTGTGTGCATCATATTATACTCTCCCGTTTTGGCCGGAAGACCAAAGAGAGAAAAGAGCACCTGCAAGAATGGAGCATGGAGGAACATAGGAATATAAACGGGGCCAAAACTTGCCCAAGCAAAAGCAGGGAATAAAAAACGTATAAATCCTGTGAAGAAGAGATCAAAGTAATCAACAAATCAATCTAAAGACTAAATATTAGTCGGAAATAACCAAGATATCGAAAATAGCTAAGTGTCAATAGCTGAAAAACCCATAATCAATGTTGCGGAGGCGAGTGCTAGGGAGAGTGTGGTGGAGATGGCACCGGATAGCCTAGAAAGGGAGGCACTTGCAATTCTGAGACAAAAGTAACGAGTTTGATTGGCAACAGGAGATTCCATAGTCATGGGGCTGAAGCAGAAGAGGAGGAGACATAAGCGGTAAATTGGCGAGTACGACGATAGAGTGGAGGATGAGCACCTACAACCTCCACAAAGGCTTCCTCACCAGCAACAGGATGGGGTCCATGTCATTGTCATCAAAATCATGAGCAAAAAATATTCAGGGCCATATGGGCTGAGCTGAGAACTCAGTATTGGGCTCTGATTGGGTCCATGTGGTCACGGGAGAAAACCGTAGGTTCACTTTCAATAACCAGCGCTTGAAATATATTGAGAAGAAAGTGCAAGAGAAGCACGCCGAAGGGAAATGAGACTTTTTTTGGTGGCGTTTTAGGATCAAATTTGGCGATTTGACGAAAAGTAACCCTAGTCCAATCCACAACGGGTGGTACTGAGCCAACAGAGAACACCCTGATTAATCTTGTTTTTCATCCACCCACGGGGATACCTAGATATGGCTGTGGCAATAAGGTTACGGACCTCGGGGGAGGGAACACAGTTTGTATGAGTAGGCAAGGGGTAGGAACGTTCGGGCAATGGTTCAAAGTCAACAAGTTGATCGAGGACTTGAGGGGTAATTAGAATGTCCCTACCTTTAACCCACGAAGTGATCATTTCATAAACAAGTTTGATGCTAGATATGTTGCAGAAAAACTCTCTAACCATGTTTAGGTTAATAATACCCTATAGGGTAGCTAGTTGGCCCCAACCCTGGTGTTTTATCCAACCGACTATATCAACATCCCTAAATGAGGTGAGGTCGAGGGTTCGTTCAATGAGGACTCTCCAGTTTTCAAAGTGAGAGATTTTTTCTAAAAATCATTGGAGGGAAACTAGGAAATTTTAGGACCCTTGCCCTTGGAACCTTGCCCTTTATAGGAAAGAAGCGAAAATAAGGTCGAATGAGTCAGAGGAGGACTTTCTTCTGGTTTGAAGAGTTCATTGATCCAGTTCCCCAGGGACAATGCGAACTTGTTTGCATGGCCTCACAAAGACATGACATGGATTGACCTCGAGGTTACATCACATCATCTTAACATTGATCCAAGTTTTTACCTGATAAAGTAGAAGCCCAGGGTCTATAGAGGGGGAAGAGCATGACAGTGGAGAAGAAGATGACAAAGTTGGAAAAAGCAGACTTCATTTGTGAGGTACAATACCTAGACTGGATAGATCATGCTAGAGAGATCTAAACAAGGTATGCTCGAAGGACAACTACCAACTGCCCATAGTAGATCAACTGGTAGACTCGACCTCAGGCCATGAGCTGCTCAGCTTCATGGATGACTTCTTGAGGTACAGCCAGATCTTGATGATCCCACTGACCGAGAGAAGACTACCTTCATGTCGAACTGAGGGCTATTCTACTACAAGTTTATGTCATTCGGGTTGAAGAAGAAAATGTATCAACACCTATTCAATAGGATGTTTTAGCACCAATTTGGGAGAAACATAGAGGTATATGTAGACAACATGCTAACAAAGAGCAAGGTCATTGCTAATCATTATCTGTACTTGGGAGAGACAATTGAAGGGTTGAAGAAGTATGGAATGTAGCTGAATCTGGCAAATGCACCTTCAGAGAAATTGTTGACACTAGATTTTGCGCTACCACTCAAAGTATCATGAAATATGCCATCAGAATGGGTTCAGAAAAACTTGTGCACAAAATGACTATTTTGCACCTAGACGGCCCAGAGACGCATGGAATGATCTGAATGCCGAAGAGTTTCACCGGAGACACTTTCAAACATTGAGCAAGCCCATTGATATGATTTAGATGATATTTAGGCAACCTTAGAGAACTCAACGGAGTGTTGGTTTAAATGACCATTTTGTCCTTGGACCAATAATTCATCAGGAATGGGCTTCAAAGGCCAACACAAGTAACCTGGGTTGCCTCAACAGTGTATGGAAGAGTATTGATGTGGTCCAAGATTCAATCATATTGTGTTAATAGGCTCAAAGAGGGTTTGAATGTGAAAAGACAATTTTGCCCTTCTGATTGAACACAAACTAAGGAAGCCTCGAAATCAAGCCAGGACGACTTCACCACTCCAATTTTCATGAAGAATCTCAATATGATACCATTGAAATTCCTTTGAGGTCAATTGAATATTCCAAGAACAAAACTCAAGAAATTCGGTAAATCGACAAACAAATGACTATTTTGTCTTCGCACAGACCAGGGTTTGAGAGCTCCATTTATGAGATAACTTTATCAAATCATGAAAACCTCATAATATTGATAAGTACGACGATACAAGTCCACTGACAGTGACTAGGACAAAAACAGACGACGCTAACAATTTTCGATTGTTTAGAATGAGGCTCGGAAGCACGATTTTTCGAGCTAACAACTTCAAAATTTAAGGAGCACATATTATTGATCAACGCATTAATACAAGTACAATGGTTGTATTTGATGTTCAATTTGAGGTCGGTAAGTCAAGAAGTCATATTTTAAAGCATTTAGAGACCTACTAATGACATACGGATGACGATTTGGAGGCACGATTTATGAGGTGACATTTTTAAATTTTGAGGGGCACATATTATTGATCCCCACATGATACAAGTTCAATGGCTATATTCAGTGTCCGAACTGAGTTTGTTTGGGGTTTCGGGTCAAAAAACAACATTTCGGAGCGCGTTTAGAGCCTCCAAGGGCATTTTTGTAATTTTGCATGACCTAGAGCGCACCTAGGGTGCATTTGGTGCGCAAGTGAGGTGCATGATGGTTTTTTGCTGAAATTTTTGGCTTAGGTTGTGGTTTTACAAAGTAATGTTACTTTAGTAGATACTTAGTTATAAGGCTTAATTTCTATTGGTCAAGATTTTCTATAAATATAATTGTAACCTATGGGCTTTAAGGTCAAACTTTTACCTTGAAGGATGGTGAAAAATCTCAAAAAGTATTTCCCTCAAACCCAAAGCAGAAATCAGAAAGGCGATACAAAAATCTGAGAGCAAACTGAAATGAAGGCCTCTCTTTCTCCTTCAGTGTTCTTCTTTCTTCTTTCTTTACCCATACTAAAACCAGATAGTCTTTTACTCTCAAAAATTCTTCGAGTGTTCTGTATCCGAGCTGCTCTCAGCTTTCTAGCTCCGAACTCTCGATATTAGAACGAGATTAGGGTTAGCATCCTTTAGTTAGAATTTTAGTCCAAATACAAGAAGATGATCTACCCATTTTATTTTCAGCTATTAGAAAGATCTAAAGGTATTTTTGCTTTACCATAGCCTAGGGTATCACCAAGATTTAATATCCATTGTTATGTTAGTTTATGGTTTAATCTAGTCTTTCGTGTTTTTTTCATTTGTAATCGGCAGATCATGATATTAATACAAGGTAGCGCTGCAACAACCATTTTATTTCAATCCCTACTTTTTCTTATTTAATTTCTGCTCTCTTTATTTAATTTCTGCTATATTTTTCTTTCATTTTCAATGTAAATATTACGCACGGAAAAGTCGACACCCGCATCTCTAGTCCGCCTTTTTAGAACCTCTAGTATATTTTTAGAGATTTCTAGTCCACACTTTAAGAATGTCAAGACGCCACCTTTTCGAAGTCAAAGTTGTGACAATTGAAGTTGGCGTAAAGCCAACATACTTTTTGTGATTTTGACTTAAACAAAATTTTTATGCTGATGACTCTAAGATAAAATTGGCATGTTATATGGTTCTAAATTGTTTTATCGGCTCTGCCATGCTTGTCTTTTAGTTCTTGTTATACGAATTTTCTTAGAAACGATATTCACATTGACGGCATGCCATTACTGGCACTCATCACATTTAACTCCTAACTCTCCCATTTCCTTTTTTTTGTAACTCTTTTTTTATTCTATGTCATATTCCCTTTCTTATCTCCCCGTAACAGTTGTTGATATCTTTCTTTTTATTTCACGTAAGATCAATAAAGGTAAAATTTCGTTACTTCATAGCTAAATAATATAAATAGCGGCTGTTAGTTCACGCTGACACGCTATCCCTATCACCTAGCTAAAAATTTCGATAATTTCGAAATTTCGTAAACACACAAGTGGCATAGTAGGTAGTGTTTTGGAATGAAAATTTAACGGACAGTGCATGTTATCTTTTTGCGACAAACTATCGTGATTTAAGTAACATTTACTATATTCTGCAATTTGGACTGTCAGTGATTAAGTAGCTATCGGGATGAAGGATTGTTGATAAAAACGAATTCAAACATATTTTGTAATTTGGACCGTCAATTATTGAATAGCTTCTAGGATGAAGAATTACGAATAAAATATAAATTCAAGCATTTCTGTAATTTGGACCATCAGTGATTGAGTAGTTGTCGGGATGAAGTATTGCAAATAAAAAGTGAATTTAAACAAATATGTGTTCTGCCTAAAAACTGAGAAATATGAATAGCCATTGTGTTGTCCATGTCTCCTGGTCTTTAGTCCTAATAATCTCAAATGAAAGCATGTCATGCAAATTGACAATTTGTGTCAGTTTGCGTGTCGTGTTTTCTTGAAAGACTATCGGAACGACATTGACACTTTGCACTAAATTAACCTTGAAATTCCTGAAACGCTGGTGACATAAGTAGTTAGCGGAAAGGGAATGAAAATGCAATAATAGCTAATTTGGTTTAGGTTTAGACGACATATTACAATTTCAAGAAAGATTAATATGGTAATTTATCAGAAAATAAAATCGGGCTATTGTTAAACTTGAAAGTTCCTACGCCAGAGATTTAAAGTATCTGGCACCTGGGGAATAGAAATGTGATGTGCGGATGCCAATCTGCATACCATATTTCGGTCAAAGTAAAACATATGCTCAATTTAATATTTTGCCACCTAGAGCTGAATTGCATAAGTCGAGGTCATGCCCTTACATTCTGTTTCACTTTTTATCTAGTTGTACATTCAATCACTAGATGTTTATCACTTTGGCCAAGGATAATAAAATTAAATAAAATTGAAAAAATTAAGTACCGATAGGGTGATTTGGGTGCTTAACATATTCTCAACTTGCAACAGTAAATCTCTGGACGCATCTCTATTTTCAAGATTAGATTTCTTTAAAAATAAGTCATTTTATAAATAGAATCGTATTTCTGAGTCAAAATTAAAATATTTTTCTAAAGATATTTTCTTCGAGAATGGCTTTAGGGGGTGACTTGACACACCTGAGCCCTATGTCAAGTGGCGACTCTGAGTTTTTAAATAAGTCCTAACTGTTGAATTATTTTCATATTCCGTCGCATTTTTAAGTGAAGAAATCATTTCGCCCGTTTGACAACTCACTATTCGCGAGGAGAGTCGGGAAATTTTCGGGCGCTATAGTAGTGAGCAGGAAAGTTTTTGTGTTGTTTGCCTAGTAGAATGGGGATTGAGGCTAATCAAATGAAAAATATAGGCCATTCTTGACATGTGGCCCTCACAACGATAAAAAATGTTTAGTGTTTGATGAGGTGGGTGGACACACTAAACTGGTTTGCCAGCAGAGCAACAGATATGTGCTTACCATTCTTTAAAACTCTGAGGAAAGCTTTCGAGTAGACCCCCAAATGTGGAGAGGCCTCCAACCAGTTGAAGGAATATCTTGCATCTACGCCACTGCTATCCCGTGCGGTGTAAGGTGAGGACCTATACTTGAATTTAGTTGCCTCTAACTCAACAATCAGCGCAACCTTAGTTAGAGAGGAAGATGGAGTTCAAAAACCAGCATAATACATCAATTGGGCCTACAGGGGGGGCAAAGAATAGATATTCGAAGATTAAGCAGTTGCCATTTGCGTTGGTCACCGTGGCTCGGTGAACCAAACCATACTTTAGTGCCCACAACGTGGTGGTTCTCCCTGATCAAACTTTGAGGCAAGTTTTGCAGAAGCTCAAGATCTCTGAGTGATTTGTAAAGTGTTCGATCAAGTTTGGGGGGTTTGATATTAGATACGAGTCCAAGAGGGCTATCAAAGGACAAATAGTGGCAGACTTTCTAGCTGAGGTGGCGAGAGGAGTTGAGGAGGAAGGAGTGAGGCCTGAAACTATGAATTTAGCTATTGAGCAAATAGTCGCACATGATGATGGTTAGAACTGGGTGGTTCATGTGGATGGATCAGCAACCGAGAAGGCCATCAATGCAGGAGTAGTACTTGCCTCCACATAGGGGGACAGGCTTGACGGTGTTCCTAAATTGCATAGACAAAGCAAAGGTGAAGAGGGAGCGGGCGGCGTCAATAAACTAATGGTTACCAATCCAGCGATCAACAGGAGGCAAGTCACAGGAAATCTCTAGGGATCATTGGAAGAAGGCTTATAGACGCAAGGTTGAATAGGTCTAGGAGAAAATCCCATCGAAGATTGGCTGTACGGAGGGATTCAGTGTGCAACGAATGGATGGCTATGGAAGTAAGCGACAAGGAGACATAGAGCCTTAGAAATGCAAAGGTAAAAGAAGCATTCCAAACGGTCTCTTTAAGGGAAAGAATTCACACAAAGTGGGAGAACAGTTCAGTGATCCTGGCCATTGGGTGTGAAAATGATGAATAATGGAGATTTAGCCATGTTGTGGCAACGACAGCGTGTGCAAAAGGTGTGAATGCGATTCTCAGGGGAACGCAAAGATTAGGACACGTGGACGATTCAATGGTCACCCAGGGAAGTGAAATGACGAGTATTAAATGCCTAAAATAACAACTGCTTTTTGGTTTAAAAAATTGTTCCCAACGCCTCAGCTCACACTTTGGCTAGGGAATGGAAGACAATTGATGAGCCCGATTTGAACTCTAGTACGTGTTGCAGAACTGGAGCCTCTCGAGGCAGGGGGAAATTCCACTATGTATTTTCCCTTTCACTTTCTTTTGTCATTTTTAGAGAATTTATTTTGTTTTTCCCTTTTATTTTTTCTTTCCTTTTTTCATGTGTATTTTTTCATTCCTTTTTATACTAAAAACCAAACAAGTAGTTCAGATTTTTTTTTCCCTTTCTTTTCTCTACCTTTTTCTAAGTTACAAATAGAGTGTTAGTTTTTCTGTAATTTTCCCATCAAATAATACTGGCCACTTTTAACAAAAATTAATGTTGCCTGTATCAGCGGACCAAAACCTCTTCGCCCATGCTGCGAAACCCCCTCCCCGCCCCCCCCCCCCCCCCCCCGCGGGGATCTCATAAGCTCTCAAATTGTCGTTTGAATTGCTCAGCTTCAAACCACAGCCTTCTTGCTCTCTCGCTACAATGAATCTTTTTCGTATCTTCCGTACATCTAAAGGTACTCTCTCTCCCTCTCTTTCCGTTTTGGTTTCTCTAAGTAACTCTAACCTTGTCTGCAGTGAGTTGTAGTAAATCGTTCTCTCACCAACGTCCTGCCTGCTTTTCCACGCACATTGTTGGCGATACGCCGATTCTAGTAATTTCGCTCTCTCTCTCTCTTTGAAAATGTGTATTTTCAGCTTCTGCAATTGAAATGATGGTATTTTTATGATTTTTTTCATTTTCAACGCGCAGGTCAGGGATTTTGTACGTTCTGCATTGTATGACCCAATCCATGGTTACTTTTCCCAAAGATCGGGCTCAGTTGGAGTGCTTGAGAGAAGCATTAAGTTCAATCAGCTCGAAGGTGTTGATGTCTCTCTTACTCTTTCTGCAGTTCTTCATTTGTGGACTGAGGTCATGAAGTTAATCTGTAGTTCCATTTATTCGACTAAATAAAGATGTTTCTCAGATTTATTGTCATTTGTCTTGAATTTAGTGTAATCTCAGAGTTACTGCAGAGGGCCTCTTAGGGAGACGGAGGCTGTGGAGTTGAGCGTTGCAAACATTGCGTATAGTGGATGCTCTTTTTTGGGCAAGTTAACTCATTAAAGGAACTACAAAACACAAGGACCAAGGTAGAGCCTTGAGAATCCACCACGACAAACAACCTGAGCAAATAGGCCTAGCCAAATAAAGAACCAAAAACAGTTCTCTCACTCCAAAAACAACTCCACTGAAGTGCCATCTTCCTCGAAGAGGAGAAACAAGCTCTCTCACATCCCTGTCTACCTTGCCCACAACTCCAACAACATCTGTAAAGTCCACCCCCCCCAAAAAAAAAAAAAAGAAAAAAAAAAAAAGAAAAAAAAAAGAAAAAAAAAAGAAAAGAAAACACGAACATGGTACGCAGGACACCATATTATTAAATATAGTTGGGGTATTAAAATGCCTTTATTTAGCCATGATATGTTGCCAGTTGCCACAAATGGAGGGAGAATGGCACTCAAAAATTGATGACTATGTCTTCAGTTGCATTGGAGCGTAGGATACACCTGCTGTCAATAGGCATTCCCCAAGAGCATAACTATCGCTTTTTATATAACCTACCATGAAATGCCTTCCACTAAATGATAGACCACCTATGAACATGATGAGGGAATATGATTTTAGACCATAAGAAAAAGAGCCTGTTCGACTCCTATAGCAGCCCCCCACCAGATTTTGCACTGATTCACCGTTTGCATTCCTGATCCAAATTGTTCTGTCAGGAACTGCAGGATTTGAGACCAACTCACAGGGAGTTTGAGCAAGAACCTTTTGAGTTACAGAGTTCTTGGATCTAGGCCACTTAAAGGTATCATTTCATTAACTCATGCACCGAACCTTTTAATAGTTGCCCAAGAGTATGCCAATTGTCCAACCGTTAGAAAGTCTTTTAATGAAAGGTTGGCCAATGCTTCTCAATTTGAAAACCCTCTTCATAGTCCAAGAAGCATCACAAGGAAGAGACATATGCCGTAAGTATTGAGATTTAATTACAAAGATAGGTACTCATTTAACCTAAAGAGAGTCGGCCTTCTTACTTACTGCCCATGGGTGCCTTAGAATAGAGGTGTTGTTCCCTTTCCTTTTATGCAGGCACATAGAGGACCAACTTACCTTAGCACTAGTAGTCTTCAGGTCCGGACCATGCCAGAGGAAACCGCTTAAGATACCTTCCATCGACTTCAAAACCTTCTGAGTTAGAATGACTGTAACGCTCCATTAGATTGGGATACCAAATAAAATTGATCTTATCAATAGATCTCTTCCACCATAAGAGAGCAGCTTTGTCGATGATTAAAATCTAGCAAGAATCTTGCCCTTTAGTAAAGTGCAATCACGGTGTTGGAGTATGGTAGCCTAGTTTCAGGAATGTCCAAGATACGTTTCATGATCACCTTATTTCTTATACTTACCTTATAAAAAAGCACTTTAAACAAATATGGTTGTCAATAGAACTCTTTCAAGGCAAAATCAATCGGTGCAAAAAATGGTGTTAAGTTGTATTTATAAGTAGGACTGTAATTAGAATAGGATTATGATTTGTTTTCCTATGTAAATAGAATAATAGCTTAGTTAGAGTTATAGTTAATAAGGTCTCTTTTTTACTTGTATAAATATTACGCATGATGAATAGAAAAACTATTTGGGATTATTAAATTTACCATGGTATCAGAGCATTTTGAGAAAAAACCCTAGCCACTGCCACTGCCACTGCCACTGCCATCGCCGGAGTTCGCCACCGTCGTCTAGATCTAGCCGCTGAGCATTGTTGCTCTCTCTCTGGGCCTTCGCCACCGGCGTCTAGATCCGGTCGCCGCCGAAGCATTATTGCTCCATCTCCTGGCATCTAGATCTGTTTGCTTTTCAACTTTTACTCCTTCTTCGGCTCCTGTTGCCTGTAATCCCAGCAGTTAGCTTTACTGCCTGCCGATTGCTCTTGTCCTCCACAAGCACTGAAGGTTGAAGACAACCTCTTCTAGTTTCTAAGGTTTGAATTTGAAGAGAAATTGATTAGATCTGAGAAACTTGGTTTCTAAGGTTTGAATTGCTGTGGCCGGAGTCGTCGTCGGAGCCTTCGCCGGAATTGCTGCCGCCAGAAATTGATCAAGAAGTCTCATTTTTGATCTTCGACAGCCTCTAACTTGGTAGCAGTTGCTGCGCTGTTTTTGCTTAGTTTTTGCGCGTTTCTGCAATGTTTCTATGCGTTTCTGCAATTTTGTGCTGTTTCTCCGCGTTTTTACTATTTTTTGGTTGTGCGATCTGCCAGTTGCGATCGTTTTCTGGGAGCTATTGTTCTTCGTCTGCGTTATCAGTTTGTTGTTGGTTATCCCTCTTATGCATTGCGGTATGGTTAGTACCAAACAAACCTGTGGGCCTATTGATTGTGAGTCCATCCGGTGTGATTATTGCCATAATGTCGGCCATACCAGGAATTTTTATTGGAAATTACATGGTCGCTCCTCTCATGGGCGCAAGGGCAGAGTTGGTAGTCGTGGTCGTGATTCCGGACGTTCTGATGATGTTGGTGGTTTTTCTTGTGACGTGATTTAGGAATATCTGATAATGGTCATATGAAATACTACTTTGACAACAAAGTTGCCATAAACATTGCTTATAATCTTGTTCAATATGACAGAACGAAACATATTGAAATTGACAGAAATTTTATTGAGGAAAAGCTGAGTGATGGGTTGATATGTATGCCGTTTGTGAGATTTGAAGATCAATTAGTCGATATCTTCACGAAAGGGTTGGGCAACGAGAGTTTTCACCCCATTGTGTTCAAGTTGGACCTGATTGATATTTTCGCACTAACTTGAGTGGGAGTATTAAGTTATATTTATGAGTAGAACTGTAATTAGAATATGATTAGGATTTGTTTTCCTACGTAAATAGAATAATAGCTTAATTAGAGTTATAGTTAATAAGGTCTCTTTTTTACTTGTATAAATATTACGCATGATGAATAGAAAAACTATTCGGGATTATTAAATTTAACAAATGGACATTAAGATTAGTGCTAATATAAAAAGGTCCTCACCAATTACTAAATGTGAGACTTTAAGGTCTTGAGACTCTTGACACTTCAGATGATATGTGAAACTTCCATTACCTATCTTATATTGCAGGAGAGGAAAAGACCTCCAGCACTATGAAGTATAGTAGGGTGATATAGGATCCCCTAGCCTCAAGCTCCTTTCACCTAAAAATAACCATGTAGCTCCTTGTTAATGAAAGAAAAACTTGGGAGTGGTTACAAGCTGAAACTTAGTGAAATCCATCCTCTGCATGTCACCCAACAAAACATTCCAGTACATTGAGTCATATGCTTTGATCAAGTCCACTTTCGAAGCACGTTTGGGCCTGCCATTGTCCTTATGAAAGCCTCTCAATTGTTCTTTGCATCTGGATAGTATCCATGATGGATCAAACCTTGATAAAATTGACGAATTGATCGTGCCCTTATTGTTTAAGTGTACTTATAAAACTTGTAGTTAGCTAATACTCTGTAGAATAGTAGTTAAGACTGAGTATTGTTTTGTAGAGACTGAATGGCTAAGTTACGATAAGTTGACTTAATTCCTAAAGTAATTGGGGGGAAAAGATTTGAGATTGATTTTTAGAAAGCTATGATAATTTAAGCAAGAAAAATAAATTGGTAACGATTTAAGGGAGGGAGCTGTGAAAATACTGAGAGCTGTGCAACTTGGCCCCTAATTTTTGATGGAATTAAACTCTTAATTTTTCTTTCCAATCAATTTGATGCAGATTTTCTTGAAGAGTTCCAAGTATCCAAGCTTTCTAGGTCTTCTAGGAGTGTGCTTCTTCTTTGATGATCACTTGGGCTTTTCTAAATTGCAACCTGGTCCGTCCTTACGCCTTTAAACCTCCAAATTAAAGCCTAATTCATGCAAACGGCTCCAGTGACTTGTAGTTATACATTAGGTCAAAGAAAGTCAAAGTAATAGGGATTAAGGGTAGGGATGGCGATTTCGTTTGATCCGATCCGATCCAATCTGCCCCTTTCCTCGTCCCATTTGGATTGGAGTTTTGGGGATTTATTTGGGGATCAGGTTGGATTTGGAGGTAAAAGTTGAAAAAATGGGTAATGGGTCGGAGGTGGGTTTTAGTACATCCGCCCGATTCTCCGCTCCGATCCCCGCCCGTTCCCCACCCTGTTTTAAAATAATTATTAAATAGATAGTATCTATTTTTAACCCTTTACATATAAGTATTCACAATTTTACTTTTTAACCCTTTATTATTCTCTTCTTCTTTTTAATTAGAGTTTGGCGGTTTTTTATTTTATATAAAGATATATCTTCAAAATATACAAATATTTATTTCTTATTTTTTGCATCTACTTGGATGCTTGGAATGGACCGACGAGTCAAAGAATTAAGAAAAAAAAAAAAGAACATTCTTGTCACTTTTATGTGGTGTTAGATAGAATTTAGACTTCATTTTTAATTTATAATTAGTATATTTATTGTGGAACAATTTAATTATGTTATGTTTTCATTAGATAAATTTAGATTTTATGTTTTGTAGTGTTAAAATGAAGTTAGACTCTATGTTATGTATTAGTCTTATAATTGTAGATTTGTGATTACTTTACATAAGATGAATTGATTTTTTTTAATTAAAAAAGGGGGCGGGATAGGGCGGGGTGGGGATCCTTGATCCCCGTTTTGGTGGGGATGGAAGGTGGATTTATTCCCCATTTGGGGAATGGGGTGGGGATGGAGGCAAATTTTGGATTCGGGATTGGGAACAGGGATGGTCAAATCCAGCCCTATTCCGCCCTGTTGACATCTCTAATTAAGGGCGTAACAAGTATAGATTAAAGGGCCTCCAGGTATGCATTTCAGCACTCATTACTGATGATGTGGCTTATCATGGTAGGAAGATATATTGTACCATGTTAGCTAGGATTTTTGTGGCACATTTGTGGTGCAATAGGCCTGTTGTCTTTGATAGAAATAGGAGCATTAATTTTAGAGAATACAATCCACTAGGAGATCCCACTTTGAACCAAATACTCACAGCTAGCACAGAGTTAAACCCTACCACGTCCTTATTTATCTAATAAAAGGAATAATTAAAGCCATTTGGCTGTGGGTCCTTGTCTTCGTCAATAGATTTAGTGCATCTTCAATTTCTTGCTCAGCCCAGGACCAACATGAGTGTCCCTGAGGTTTTGAGGTAATTTGTGTATCCATACAGTGGATTGTTCTTCCGCTTTTTGTGGACGTAGTAGGGACACTTCCGAGCCACACTTATTGAGTTATGCAATTGTTTCTTCTTCCTCTACTGTTTGTGCGGAATTGTGGTTCGAACCAAATTTTGCTTACGTGAATTATGTATGGTTGTTGAGTGGGATGAATTATTGTTGAATTGTCTGAATTATAGGGTTATCGGTATTGCAAATTTAAATACTTTTCTCAAGAATCTGGATGTGTCTTACTTTGTAAAAGTTTGCAGTTTCTTTTTGAAGGTTAGATGGAATCCGTTGAACTGTTAACTCATTTCTTATACATCTCGTGTCTAATGCTCCCATTCTTGTTCCGAAGATGTTTTGTTAGGAAAGGTGAGGAAACTACTATTCCCTTATTTATTTTGGGGATGTCTAGTTCCCCTGAATTTGGCTTGAAAAGACTTGACCCTACCATTTTAGCCCTATATACTTGTAGCACTTGAAGGTAAAAGCTACCATAGCGCGAATACTCTCTCATGTTTATCCTTTATGACCTGACTAAACACCGAATGTAATCTCCTTTCCATGTAGTTGCTTTCTCTTTGGTTCGATTGTCACATGAAGAGATGAAGCAATGTTATGAAAATGAGAGTTTTAGTATGACCTAAGCTATTGAGCCTGAACCTAAATGTCGGACTAGGAAGTGTATGGACAAAATCTCTTATGGTGGTGCCCTGCGTCCTTTTTTGATATAATCCTGTAACCACCATTTTTATTTTTTTAAATTTTTTGCATTGAAACTGATAGGTTTGGACATGTCGTGGGCTCTTGCTTTAGGTTGGATATGTATGAGGCATGTATGGGTCTAAATATCTCAGCATTGATCAACAACATTTTTTGTGTCTTGATGTAGTAAGGGGGTGTACAATCTCATATGTGCAATAACTGATGTGACGATTACAAAGTTCAAATTCCCACAATCCTTAGATCAAGCAATATCAAGAATCTTAAAAGTCCATATAATAGAAGCTTTCACACTCTACAGTTCCCATTCACTGTATTAAAACGACTTTACAACTCTTCCCAAATTCGTCAAATAAGACAAAATGAGAAATGGAAAACTCCTCTAGCCAAAAGTTATTGGAAAGAATCAAAATTCCCATTAGACAGTGATCACGAAGCTCTAAACTCTCAGAGATATTTTGTTCTCCAAATTTTAAATGTAAGACATCACACACACATAAGGGTCACCTTCCAAGCTCTTCTCTCTTTCATCCTTGGATAGCCTTGACTCGACAATAAAAGATGGCCAACAGATCATGGCATCATGCTCGAACTACAATTATGAGAGCCATATGCAGAGAAATTTATTCAAACCCACCCTCTTCTCTTACAAATGCATCACATCTGCAAGATAGCTTTTCCCCGCTTCCTCGTATTACCCATGGACAACAAATCTCTCCATTGAAAGAAGTTTCTCCTTGTTTTCAATTATCAAACAAATGAATAGGCTGAAGGTAACCCATCCTGATGCCCTCTAAGCGGTTGCGTTAATGCTCCATGAGACATGCCTAAACTCCATACAATGTTGAAATATTGGTCTAAGTGTTAAAAAGTTTGTACGAAGATTTGAGAATGCATTGAGCACAATACAACACCTGAACCTCAATTCCTCCTCTCCACAAAGGATATGGTGTTCTCTCGTAAAATAGGTGGGACCTAGATTTTAGCTCATTTATCTTTGATAGTAAAGCCAAGCGACCACGGACCACCGCACCACACATTTCTCGCATAGAGCTAAGTCCCTCACTAACAATAAAAAGAGCAACTGAGAAAGGGGGTGTTAAATGGGGTTTTAAATAATTAATATGTTTAAAGATGAGGAACAGTAATATTTGTGGCCTCTTTTTGCAAATTGTGTTTGAAATTGATATAACAAAACATATGAAGATCAATGAGATGAAAACAAGGCAATGCGGACTACTCGTGCTTCAGAATGAGATCATCCAAGGCAGCTAAGTTGAGATGGAGTGCAAACAAACTAGTTCTTGACCTTCCTCGCTTTTTCTTCGTGGTTGAAGATTCTATTTATTTTCTTCCCTACTCGTAATGTTGAGCCATATTTGTTGGGCTCTCTTTTTAGCTTTTTAAAGTATGGATCTATATCTTTTGAAATAATCGGGGCTATCTCTTCTTCTTTTCCCAACTTGTGGAAATAGAAAGCTTAAGTGTGTCGCCACACTTCTTAGTCGGCCTTTGTAGTTTTGTGATGTTTGGAGCTATAGATTATAAGAACTTCCAATTTGGGCCTTTTTAACATGTATGGTAGGTGTTTTCTGCCTACTTCTTTCCTCAACTTTTAAATCTTGAAAATCAGTACTTATTGGGGGCGTCCAAGAGACCACAAAAAACTTTCAAACTACGCAACCCGACCTCCATGCAGGGTGCTTGTTTGCTTTGTTTTGTTGCTCCTATTATGTTCTTTGCTTTATTTTGTTTTGTTACTGCTTTTTATTAATTTTGAAATTGGCCATGTATTTACTCTCCATGGTTTGAAAACATAGGCATCTCTTTGCTACTTGGTACTTGCCTTGTGGCAATGAGAATATGAAATCTTCTAAATGAATAACTTAGATATCAATACAAATTTGATAGCATGGCAGTTCCAATCTGAAACAACTCAAGTTTCTATTGTTGTGATTGTTCTAGTGAATGGTTGTTGAGTCATAACCAACAAAGGTCAGCTCTGTTCTGGGTTGAGGTTCACCCATACCAAACATCGCTATAACCACCATATTGTTCTTTAAGACTCCGTCTGTCCCTTAAATTTCATCCATTATTCCTTTTTGCGGTGTCCCATGATATTTGTCTATTTTTGAACAGTTAATTGACAAATTTTGACATTATTCTCGCTATACCCTTCTCTTTTCAATTATTATTCAAATCTCAAACTCATAGTCTGACTAAAGGTTAATTTTTGAAACTTGCAATGTTTAAAATGAAATCATTTGTCTCCTTAAATAGTTGGATTCCCCAACATGGGCAAATACCAACGAACGTATCGAATAGTTTTTATGCTTATTTATATGGATGCAACTTCATTTTACCTCCATCTTTGGGGGGGCGGGCCCGGCTTTGACATTTATTAGAAATTGAATATCCCAATGTTCTAAAAATTGCTAGGCGCTAGTGGGGCGGAAGAGGGGTGGCCGACATTAGTTCGCTTTTTTATTATGTTAAAAATAAATTTTCCCTCTCCATAGTTTGAGTAAGACATGACACAACACTAGAAAGTAATGAATTAAGCCTAAAGTAACGACTAAAAACCAAAATGTAATTAGTATTGCAGTAGCAAATAACAAGTCAAAAACAAAATTCAAAGTTCAAAGCCAAATAATTAAGAAATTAACACATAAGCAATACCAATTTAAGGCCGACTATTTTATAGAAACTTACTAAGTCGACCCCTTGATTAATTGGGATGGCTGATTAGTTCCCGCCTAATTACCGATTAGTCTCCTTGTCTCATTTCTTACATCACCTTTCTTACTTGTATTATTCGACACCTTCGCTTTGCTCTAAGAGAAAAGAAATTGGGAGTATTAACTCCTGTTATGGATTTATTACTCTATTTAAACTTGTCAGTATATATGTTAATACCTAACTTGTTCAGTACAGGGAGGAGGGCTTATATGCAGTATTTGGATAATGTATACAAGAGTAATGACATATCATGGTTTACTCCGGTGGAACTTTTCAAGGTAATGTTTACACTGTTACATTCAGGTTGCTCGGTTGTTTTTCCTCAGAAGTTTTTGATTTCTTTGTAAACTTAGCTTGCTCTCTATATGATGAATTTAGGTTACATATAGGCAGGAGTCCTTGCAATTAATGTAGCTACTTGTAGTTCTTTAGTAAGCCAGCTTGCTTTCCAGAGATCGCTTGCTAGATGTTGTAAAAGGACTCCTGCTTAAGTTACGCTAGTTGAAAATCTTTTTATTGTGATCCTTCCATCAACAAGGTGGTTCAGCTGGCTTCAAGTTTATTAAATGTTCCTTCATTTTTCCTTTCCCTTTGTGTATTTTCTTTTCGTATTTAGAAATTTTTCTTCCTTGCAGCCGTGGTATGCCCACGGGATTGCTGAATCCATAATGCGAACCGCTAATCTTTCCATTCCATTAAAGGTAAGTTCCTCGTTTTCTCTATCTACCATGCAATTTGTGGTTCAAAAGCAGGGAGATTGTTTTTTCCTTAGACCTTTCATGCATTTAATTTCTTGTAACTCCATCGGAGAGTCCTGGTTGGATGTTTCATTGCAAAACTGTTGTATACATTCCGATGCAGTGCCTTCTGGCATTGCTCTGTTCTGGACAATTTACTATCTCTAGAAAATAATGTAAGGCTAAAGTTTGATGTATGACCAAACCTGGCTGTATTATTTAGATGCAAACATCTTGCCAAAATGGTTAACATGTAATGAATACACATCTACTGCAGCTTAGTAGACATTGTATGCTTGAAGTAGCTGTACTCGGTCTGGAACAGCTTCACCATTGCATCAGACAATTGCAAGACTATAACATGGCAATTCTCAATTCATGAATAGTTAAACCTGTTGATCTTGTTCATTGTTGGACCAATTCATGTATTTATCTGGTTGCTGGAGTGTCTAATGCTGTAGAAATTTCCCTGAAGGATTTGATCATAGGTAACTATCCCATACCATTGCTTGAGTAGATTGTTTTATTGGGAACAAGGTTTGGTGCAAATGGGGATAAAACTGCGTACTTAGTTCCTCTCCAAGACACTATTGTAAGGCCTTGTGCAGTGGATGCAACTTTTTTAGAAAGTCAAATTTTATATTCTCTATAGATTTTAATGGCAATAATCCGTGTGTTTTTTTGTTTGTTTGTAAACACTGTTCTTCTTTCTTGAAACCCTGCACTACAATAGCTATTCTTGATCTTTTTAGTCTTCCCTGTTTCAGTTTTCAGCCAATTGAGTCTATTTAGTACTCTGACCCCGAGTTTACCTGTGGTTTGTTTGAGCATTCTACATGTTTGTTTGAAATTTGGATCCCACTGTTCTATTTTTCCATTTCCTCTCCTTTTTCATTTCCTTGTTTATCGTACTGGTGATGTAATTAATTCTTTTTCAGCTTTCCTATCTTAAACTTTTTCCCAAAATGTGAGAGGGACGGGGGATTTTCCGATTTTGTGTATACTTTTTGGCGTGGTAAGACTAAAAGTTGATGCTGTTCTTGTATTATCTGCATTCAGATATATGAAATTGGTGGTGGATCAGGAACTTGTGCGAAGGGCATAATGGATTACATAATGTTGAATGCCCCTACGAGAGTTTACAATAACATGACCTACATGTATGTGTACCGAATTTACCTTAGTTACTGCGTAACTGTTCACCACTTTTACAGACATAATCTTATGTACAGATTGTTGCAATATGTATATGATTCACATGCGCTCTTTGTAGGATGTGTAATAGTTTTGCAGCACATATCTAGACCCTAAAGAACATAAAATCAATTTAAAGAGTGATTGTTCCATTTTGCTAGTTATAACGTTGTTGGATGTACATTTATTTTTGGTTGGTATGTTGCAGTATGGTTGTTCTCCATATATCTTCTTTTCCATGCACCATTTTGATGCTTCTTACCTCTTCTTTATCAATTTTTGTAAAAAATGGTAAGTGGATGTTATGCAAAACAGTAAAAGAAAAATCTCGAATTTGCAGAAGGCCACCCTACAGTCAAATTGATGCTAAACGTTGTCTTAGATGAGGTCACCAGTTAATGTGTAAAGTTAGTGTTTATAAACAGTGGAACCATCTCTCATCTTTTGAGCTTCAAATACTTCTGCACAATGTTGTTATGTGCTATCCTTGACCCCTTGTGGTTTTGAAACAATGTCTCAATCTGTTAACCTGTTCTGAAAGAAGACAATGTTATTGCTATGGATTTTGGAGCACAAGGTAGACATTGCCTAGCTTGTGGCAGATACGTGCCAATACGTCCAATCTTGAGGTTAAATTGATTCAGATTGGTGTGAGAACCCATTTGACCTAGATTCACTTAAATAGAAGCTGAACTCGTATTTAAGCACCCTTTTAAGTTATGAGTGAAGGTTCAACTTATATCAATTTAGTTTTGTAGTATCTTAATTTTGTTTCTCCTGGTTTTCTTCAAATTAGGGGCGGCTAGGTTTTGTGGTTTTGGACCTGTTTGGATTTCATCTAAATGGAAGCTGCATGAACATGATGAAGTTATTTTTAATTATTGTGTTGCATTGTAGCTTGCATTTCATAAGCGTGAAGGATTTTTCTGTTCACTGCAGTTCGGTGGAAATCAGTTCTTCACTGGCCAAGAAACAATTAGAAACTGTTGGAGAAGTTCGCAGTCATTTATCAAAGTTTAGAGTAGAGTGTCGTGATGCTGCTGACCAGAGTGGATGGGGTATCATTCTTAATCTTCCACACTTTTCTCTTTTGTATCCCTATTCAAGATATGTTTGCATTAACTCCAGAAAATATGCTGTTTTGTTCTGTTTTTCCCAGGGGCTCAACTAATTAGTCCCTCCATCCTCTATTGCTAGGCCCATATGGGGAACTCAACTTTTCAAGGAGACATGCAATTAATGTGTGTCTCCTTTGAAAGTTTGATTAAATTTCCAAAATTACCCTTTCTTTTGTACTTTTCAAATCACTTTTAGTAATTTGTTAGGGTTAGTATATGTAAACCAATACACTTTTTTCTTTGACTTTTCACAGAGGACATTCATTTTGGTACATCGCAAAATAGAATATGGACTGAGCAATGTGGGATAGAGGGAGTAGTAATTACCTTGGTTGAACTACTTGAATGAAGACAAATAGTCTTAACAGGCTATTATAGCTTCATGCACTATTGTTGTAGTTGTGCTATCAATGCTTCAACTCTGTTTTTGTTTTTATACTTACTTCCAATACTACAACAATGTCACTTCTGTTACGAGGAATGTACAAGAAGCATGTGGTAAGGTTACATATGAGATGGCTCTGTCTTTGAGTTAGAAACTAGGTTTAATACTAAGAAGAAGAAAAGAAATTTGCTTCTTTTACATACATCTTGAACTCAAACTAACAGCCTTTTCTATGTCACTATTTTCTTATGCCTGAGTCTGAGCCCCGAGTAGACCAAATATCCGTTACTCATTTAAGAACACAAACTCCTATTTTTGAATGAGCGAGCTCACTTCTTTGGAGCCAATAAATGCTAGTTAAGATTGTTGTGTAACTAGTTTTTGTAGCGAACCTCAACCGTTAGATGAAAACGATCTCAACCGTTGTTGTCAAAATATCTTTTGAGGGTCCCACACCGTTCTCCTTTATAATATAGATTGTCGCTTGGTTGACAAGTTGAATTACCACACCATTACTCGTCCTGATATCTCCTTTGTTGTTAGTATGATGAGTTAGTTTATGTTAGTTCATCGCCTTTCACATTGGGATGCAGCTCTTTGCATTGTGACATATCTTAAGACCCATCTTAGACAACTGTTTTGCCAATCAAATGGTTTTTTGTGTGTTGAGGCTTGCATCGATGATGATTAGATTGGATTGCCATCCGGTAGACAACCAACGATTGGCTATTGTACTTCTATCGATGGCAATGTTGTTATTTGGAAAACCAAGAAACGAACGGTTGTTGTAAGGTCTAGTACAGAAGTAGAGTATAGAGCCGTGACTTACACTATATGTGAAGTTGTATGGGTGTGGTCTTTACTCAAGAAATTAGGGTTTGATGTGCTGTTGCGTATAATTATGTACTGACATAATCATGCAGCAATTCATATTGCTTCGGATCCCATTTTTCATTAGAGAACCAAGCGTATTGAGTTGGATTTTCGTATTGTTCAAGAAAAGGTGAAAAAGAGTGTGTTGACTACCCGTTTGTGTCTACAGGAGCTCAACTAGCTTATATTTTCACCAAACAATTGTTGTAACTACGATTAGAGTTATTGTTTAACAAGGTGGGACTTCATGATATTTATTCTTCAACTTGAGTGTTAGACAAAAATGTGTTTTGTATTAAAGTGTGAGGGTATCTTAGTAATCTTATTCATTGTACTGATTCTCTCTCTATATTAATTGTATGTGTATTAGGGTTAATTAATCAGAACCGTAAACACTTTCTTTCCCTAATTTCTTTGATAACAAGTATTATATATGAAGCTGAAAAATAGTAATTGTGGCCAATCATGTTTAAATTCACTTAGATTTAGTATTGAGTTATTTGAAAAAGATTTCTTGAGGAATCATAGCCATTCCTTTGCACTTTTTAAAAGAATTTTCTGAGTCCCATCTGTTCTTGATTTTTCATAACTTATTGTCTCCTATCTATTACTTAATTTTGGGATGTAAAAAATGGTCATATATGTATACATTATAATATCTTTAGATATGTATAATTGAATGTATCCTCAACATGTCCTTATACTACATTTTAGTAAAATAAAGTATCCGTGTGTCCGTTTCGTGTCGTATCTTTGTCCCATGTCCATTCTGTGCTTCTTAGCTTGAAATATAGTGGCTTTGTTGTTTTGATCTCTTCGTAATGTTGTTGTTCCTGTCATTTGATTAATTTTCTGATTATATGTACTGTACAGATTTGTGATATGTAGAGACAAATATTTCCATAATTCACTCAACATGTCCCCGACATGTTAGTGTTCTAAATCTAAAGGAATGACATGTTCTTGTACCCATGTTATGTTATGTACCATCCGTGCCTAGTCCTTATATAATGTAGATCGTATTCATCCATTCGGAAAACCATTTTGTCATGTTGTGCAACATTTTAATTTCTTTTCGTTTTGCCTTGGTGGATTTGTTGTTGCAACAGGAGATGCGGACCAACAACCTTGCTGGGTAATAATGCTGGAGGTATCTTATTTCCTAACTCTTGTACATTATGTTGCTTGCAAATCTCTATTAGGTATGATTGTCCAATTTTTGATGAAACGACAGGTACATTGATTTAGGACAACACTAGAAACATGGATTAGTCTGATTCATAGTGGTTAGGTCTGAGGAAACTTGTACTCTCTACTAGGTAGATATAGTGTAGGATGATGGATAAGATGTAGGGGTTTCTATAGGAAAAGGCTGAAAGTTTGGCTTTTTTTTTTTGTGTTGGGGTGCTGGATTTGTAGATTAGTAATGGCTGGAAAGTGTGATCTGAAACTATTATGGTGTTTTATGTTTCACTTGCGTCAAATCCAAAGGGGAGATATGGTTATGGGGGTGTTGGCTTTAGGTTACTGAAATGGACCTGTTAGGGTTCTTGAACCACAACTTATATGCTCTTTTGGGGTGCTTTTGCGTGTTACGAATAGAGTAAAACGAGAGCTATTAATACAATACAAATTTCTACTGAAATATTAAAAAATGGGGAGAAGGATATCTAGTACATGTACCTCGACTATTTAGCTTTTTCCTTCACTACGAAGGTGCTTCACGCCTTAGCCGCAAAAGCAAACACTGAATCTTTTAGAACTCAATTTCATTAAATGTGAAGATTGCATATGTATGATCCTTGATCATATACAAGACGTATCTGTTGACCTAATAAGGTAATTGGAAGGATATGATCCAAGGATGCATGCTATCTCTAAATGTATTCAACTTCTAAACCTTATAAACGTGTGTGCGCATGTGTGGAGAGAGAGAGAGAGAGAGAGAGAGAGAGAGAGAGAGGTGTTTGACCATCGGTTAATTTCCCCTTTGCTTAAATGTGATTGGAAATGTTATCTTATCTCTTGGGACAGGAAGATTAGGATAATCTTAAGGGGTATCTAAATAAGTTATCTCCATCCAAATAATCTCTAAATATCAATTTATCATGTATCCATACGGGTTGAGTGAAATCAGTGCTATTGATCATCTCTATGTTGGCCACAATGACAGATCACGTAAACATGTGCTTGCCCCCTCTCTCTTCCATTTTATATTCTGTATTTAGTTTTATATCTTGGCACGACAGCAATATCTTTCTGTGGGGTTATAAAAGGTTGGTTTGGATAGTGGCCTTACATCATTGCCAACTATGATTACTTGGGGAAGAGGGGGTAAAAGTTTCTTGATTGCGTTGTATGCGTTTGACGCAGAAGAGCCTTTAGTAATTCTTTTAGTTTTTTTTTATTTATAGAAATCAGTATTTATTGTTTCTATTTTGGATTATGTTCGGTGATGCAAAGTTCATTTCTTCAATTGTATGAGAGTTGGGCTATTGGCCACAAATTGAAGAGGGTGAAGAGTGAGATTGCTTGGTGTGAATTGGGTGATGCTTGAATCGTAATTAGGGGAGGGGTGGAAATCCAAGAGCATGAGGAAGGCTTGGATGAGCTAGTGTTCGTGTGTTTTATGATGTGCAATTAAGGGATAAGAAATCCGTGGACATTTGAGTAGGACGAGACAACTGTTCATATGACAAATTGTCTTTGTGTTGTTGCATTAAAGTTGTGGATGAACGGGAAGTTTCATGGGTCTACTTTTTCTCGTGGATACAAGAAAGCTAACTTTTGTTGAAGGTATATGGTGCATTTTCTTGTTGTGTACAGAGTTGTGCGCTTTGAGAATTTGTTGAATCAAGATATTTTTGCGGGAAAGTTTCACTTTGGCTTCCTATGGTTTAAAGCTTTGGTTTAAAGCTGTGCAGATTGGCACCTAACATTTCAAAACTAGCACATAGCATCATATGGTTGGTGGACTAGTGCACCATTATGATTTTCGTTTCAATTGACAGAATTTACATCTCGCGCGTATCTGATAGATGGATAAAGAGAAGAGTTATTCTATTCCGTTCAATTGAACAAAAAATAATACTAGGTTAAGACGGATTATATAGGCTACTCCTAATAACCGTAATGAGACAAAAAGACTGCTACTCTTATGATAAACATAAAAAAAGTACGGTACTATTATAATAAAAGATAGATCAATAATAAATAGGTAATGCTACTTTCATATAGGTAATGCTGCTTTTACACCCCTTCTCAAACTGAGGCTACGAGGGCAGAGAGTATCGTGAGTTTGTCAAATGAAAAACAAAATTGAATAGCTGTGTGAGTCTTCACAAAGAAATTAGTGAACTGAAGGGAGAACAGAATGAAAGGTAGATAAATGGTGCCGAACAGGAGATGTTGATGAATGACATGACAACAATCTCGATATGCTTCGTATGCTCATGAAAAACTAAATTATGGGCACAATCCGAATGACACTTTTGTTATCACAATAAAGGGGTGTGACAGAGTCAAGAGAAACACCCATATCAGACAAAAGCCATCGGAACCAAACAATTCAACAGTTGCCTGAGACATAGCACAATATTCAGCTTTAGAAGTGGAGCGATCAATAGTAGATTGTTTCTTTCTTTTCCAAGACATGAGAGAATCACCAAGAAAATGCAAAATCCAGAGGTGGATTTCTGATCAGTGATGTTACCAGTCCAATCAGTGTGAGCATATGTGTGAATAGTCAAACTCGAAGTAGAAGAGAGCAGTAAACATTGGCAGATAGTACAAGGAATATACCATAAGATACGTGGCAATGTAGCCCCAATGGGTAGAATGAGAAGCAGACACAAACTGGTTGATAATATGGACGACATAAGCAATGTCAGGGCGTGTCAAAATAAGATATACTAAGCAGCCAACCAATTCTCGATACTCAATAGGATCATCAAGGATAACACCATCGGAAGTAGAAAACCTGGCATGCAATTCACTAAGAGTGTCGACAACTTTGTCATCAATGAGATAGGCAATGGGGAACATCAGTTGCATATTTGGTTTGGGATAAGAGAGAATCATTTTGAGATGAAGATACCTAAATACCTAGAAAATAACGTAGAGAATCTAAATCCTTGATTTCAAACTCGCAAAATAGATGTGCCTTCACCTCACTAATGGCAGTAGATTCACAAGAAGTGATAATCATATCATTTACCTATAACAGGAGAACTAACCCAGTAGAAGATCGACGAATAGGAGCAGAATCATGCATACTAGACTGGAAACCAATTTGTAAAGTGAAAAATTGAAATCGTTCGTAGTAAGCACGAAGAGACTGTTTGAGACTATAGATAGTACGACGAAGACGACATACAAGCTCAGAAGTATGAGAAAGTCTCGAGGGGGGCGCATATAGACTTTTTCATAAGTACCCATTAAGAAATACATTTTTGACATTCAACTAAAAGAAAGGCCAGTGGTGCACGACAGCTACAGAGATCAAAGTGCGAACTTTGGTCATCTAAGCAACAGGATCGAAAGTCTCCTTGTAATCAATTTTATATTCTTGAGCAAATCCCTTAGCAACTAAGCGAGCAATAGCGAAAGTCTCCTTGTAATCAATTTCATATTCTTGAGTAAACTCCTTAGCAACTAAGCGAGCTTTATATTGCTCCAAAGAACCATTAGAATGGGTTTTGATTTTGTAAACTTATTTGCAACCTGTGAGATTTTTCCTAGCTAGCAGCGGTACTAAATCCTAAGTTTGAGTTTTAGCAAGGGTAATAGACTCATCATTCATGGCATGCACCCAATTAGGATCATTACAAGTTTCTTTATATGACCTGAGTTCAAAATATGTATAGATGTGAAGAGAAAATAACAGTAGGAAGAAGAGAAACAAGTATTAGTAAAGTCAACTCTTACTGAGGGATGGCGATCACGAGTGGAATAACAGTGCTCAGACTGATTAGGGTCTAAAGAGGCAGGTTATTGGGCCGTAGAGCTGGGAGAAAGAACTAGAGTAGGAGTTGCACAACGATGAGAGTAAATTAAAAGAAAGGAAAGACGAAACTAAGGTATAAGTAGAGGGAGCAGAAGAGGTAGTAGGAAGATCATACCTCGAGAGTAGAGATGTACTCCTCAGAGGGCACAGCATCAGGGAATGAATTAATAAGAATTATGTTTTTCTTAGCAACAGGTGCTAGTTGGGTGGCAGGGAGAAATATGGCAAATGCTTGAGAAAAAACATGCCTTGACAAATACAACTTCTAGGTCACAAGGTCATAGCAACAGTAACCCTTTTGATTGATGCCCTAAGAAAACACAGAGAGCACAACGGCACTAGGTTTATTGTGGTCCCTCTTGGGAAGAAGGATGGAATAAGCAAAACCAAACACACAGAGAAGGGAGTAATTGGAAATATGACCATAGAGACGCTTGTATGGACAAGTACTAGAGAGGAGGAGCAGGTATCCAATTTAAAAGATAGGCTGCAGTGAGCACAACTTCTCCCCAAAACACAAAAGGAACAAAAAATGAGAGAAGACAAGAGAATAAGAGATCTAGCAGTGTCCAGGAGATGACGGGGTTTTCTCTCAGCTCGCCATTTTGGGTGGGTGTATTAAAACAAGATTATTGGTGAATAGTGCCATGAGACACGAAAAAGTTTATAAACTTAGAAAGAAAGTATTTCTCACCCAAATCAGACCCAAGGATTTTGACTGAAATAGAAAACTGAGTTTGCACCATATTGTGAAAATTAAAATAAATTTAAAAAAATCAAATTTGTGGGTTAGTAAATAAGCCTATACATACCAACTATAATCATTGCAAAAGAAACATAATACATAGAACCACTATTGATTGCAATTGGGGGAAGACCACGCAAATAAGTGTGGACAATATGAAAAGGAGAGGTAGAAACAATATTATTTTTATTAAACGACAAAGCTGACATTTTAGTAAACTTACAACAACTGCACTCAGAAATATCACTAATATAGATTTTACCTAAAAGATCAGACTTAACAAATAGTTCCCAACGCTCATTAGACAAGTGTTTTAATCTAGAATGCCAGAGATAAAAATGAGAGGATTTTTCATCCAGAAAATAAAGATGATAAGGCAGTGGAAGTAGACTTCATAGAAATATGCAAGCTTTCTAGAGTGTAGCGGTCACCGACTCTACAGACCGTCCCAATTTGCTTCTTGGACACCTAATTTTGTACAACACAACTAGAAGAAGAGAACAAAACGTCAAAATCCAAATAAGACAATTGACTTATCGATATAAGGCTTAAAAACAATTGAGGCATATAGAAGACATTGTGGATGAACAAAAAAAAATGATGAGATAGAACAGACAGAGAACATGCATAGGGATTCATTTGCGGTGGCAATACTAATGGGGAAAGTAGAAGAAATGCAATTACTAAAAAGAGACAAATTGAGGGTCATATGATGGGAAAAATCATGATAAAAGATCCATGTTTTGGGTAAGATACATGTGGTGTTAGGACCATGCAAACCTAGGTGAGTGGTAGTTATAGTAGAAGCTTGTTAAGGACCTCTTTCGGTGGTAGCTATGAAAGCTTGAAACTACTGATACTGCACAAATGGGTGGGAGGATGGAGCACTGCCAGAAATCGATACTGCAATAGCTGTTGGAAGATTGAGGTTGCTTTGGTCTTGTAGATCGAGCAAAATCGAGATTTCCGGAGGCCGATAGAGGTTGACGATGGTTGTTGGAGTACGGAAGGATTCTGTCGAGGGTTGCCGGCGACAGACGAGGTTGGGAGAGGGATGAACTAAAGGAAAACCACGGGTAATAAAGTTGAACAATGCAGGTCCGGTATAAATTGCATGTGCAAAGACTAACGGAGTTACGACAAGGGTCGTTGGAAGTTTGCTGGTGGTCGGCGAGGGTTTTGGCTGGTGCACACAGAGAGAACGATACAAATCCCAAGAAAACAATATAGGTTCAGAGAGAATGATGCAAATCTAACGAAAGAAGAGGAGTCGATTAGTGTAAAACAGATTGTAGATGTTGATCTTGAAAATCCAGCAGATCGATAGAGAACGATGCAGATTCAGAGAAAATGATACAGATCTAGAGAAAACGACGTAGATCCAGTGAAAAAGGAGTCAACTGGTGCAAAATAGATTGCAGATGTAGGTCTTGAAAATCTTAAACCTTATGTAGAGGAGAAGTTGGTTGGTGGAAACAAAGAAGAGAATTTGCAGCTATTGCAAACAAGAAAACCCTAAACCTAATGCTCTGATACTATGCTAGATGAAAAAAGAAGAGTTATTCTATTTCATTCGAGTGAACCAAAAACAATACAAGGTTGAGACAGATTATATAGACTAACCTCAATAACCCTAATGAGATGAAAAAACTACGTTACCCTTATAATAAAGACAAAGAAGACTATGTTACCTTTATAATAAAAGATAGATAAACAATAAATAGGTAATGCCACTTTCGCAGTATCTTCGGACTAAAAAATGAAAAAGAGGTCAGGAAAACACAATTTTACACTTGTCTTCTTCTTCTTCTTCTTCCTCTATCCCTCATGAAAAACCGTAGCTCATCATCAACCACCACTCTTGCAAATTCATAACGCCCAAAAATATGAGGCGCTATGCTTTGTTGCCAGAGATGATCAATTCTCTCTTCCAATCCTCCACTTGATCTTTTCTGCAACAACCAACCAAACCCTCCCCCTTGCCCACAAATCTGTTGTATGCAATCCATATGAAGCCTTCTATGGAAGTTTCAGCTGTTGCAACTCACAAATTAATGCTTATATAACCCGTACTCCTTACTTTCTGTCACTGGCAATAGCAATTTGATCACAAGTCTACTCCCTGTACAAATGCATTTCCTCTTTTATTGCTATCCCTTCTAGTATATTTTTTAGACTGCTGCTCATCATTAGGTCCACGTTGATTGTCCCAGCAATGCCAAATACATGAAGAAAATAATTATCGGCCACTCAATTGAAGGAATTTTTATTAGTTTGATTAATAGGACCTAGAGAAAGGAAGAAGAGATAACAATATGTATCTATGTGCAAATATGTCAGATGAAAGAGGAAGTCTATACAAACCTTAGTTGATGTCACATATTCTTATGGAAATTAATGGGTGAGGTTACCCACCGGGGAAAAAAGTTTTACTAGCAAATGATAGTACAAAAGAGAAAGGGGGATTGATCTATTGGAGGTTTAGTAATTATATTGCATGGAATCTTCTTATGAAAGGTCAATATTATAATGCAAACACTATGTTTTTAACCAAAGCAGAAACTTATATTATTGACAAAACTTCGATTTGAAAATGGGATAAAGTCCACTTTACATCCATGTGGTTTAGCCCTCGTGCGTATCGCCTCCTTGATTTTTATACTTGACCACAAACCCTTTTATAGTTCCTGAAAGTGAAAAGCACCGTCAGAAATTCCATCCTTGAAAATATCTTTTTTAAACATATTCTTCTTGAAAGACAATGGGGAAAATGCTCTAAAATGCCCTTAAACTAATAAATGAATAGTCTCTGTCTCCCCCATCCTCTAATTAAACAGCCTAAGCACAACTATGGCCGCAGCACCACAATGCACCGCCCTCCAACACCACCTCCACTCTCCATCCACTGCAGCCGTCATCAACTTTCATCTCTTGTATAATTTGCCGTCCAATTTAATTAGGTATTTTGCCGCCGTACTTTGGGATAAGGAAATGAGCAAACTTAGATGGGTATCTTGCCAGGGAATTCCTGTGGGTGTGCTTTTTGTTGCCATTATGATTTGGTTACTTTTTGAATTGCTTTAAATTCTTCTTTTTCCATTCCCAAACATCTAAAAGGTGGTTTAATTTTTAGAGGATGTGAACCCAGTTTCGATAGGTTAGAAACCTTCAGGACTAATAACCATTCTAATCCCAAAACAACAATATAAATGTCTTTGTGAGTAAGTTATTGTTTCCAATAGAAACATTCAGTTAAAGTGGAAGTTTACTTTCCAATATAGACGAGTATGGGTGAGATATTTATAGGATGAAAGTGGGATTTTCTCTATGTTAATACTTGGTGAACTCTCTGTAACCCACCGACGGAGGTCTCTTCAGTGAGATGTTATTGAGTTAACTGAGTCACGAACAATATTTGGAGGCCCCTCGACAACTTTTGGTGGCAATGGCAGCTGCGATTGTGAAGGACTCGTCTTGGTTGACAAAAGAGGAAGATAGCGAAGTGTGAGGAAGAGGATTGATTCCGCAGTTGACAAGTTGCATCCTTGGCAGAATCAACGTGCATGTGTATGTAGATAGAGAGAGGGGCGATGAGCTGTTATGCAATATCAAGATTCTGAATACTGGATCGGTTTGAGTACCGATTTTCCTATTGGTACGGTACGTACCGGTACCGGTTATGCTGCAACTATCAATATATATATATATAAACTATAGAGAAAAAGTCTAAAAAAATTAATTTTTTTTGCAACTCTTAAAAAATAAAATAAAATCCAGTATCGGTGGATATGGCAGGTATTAGTCGGTATGACCGGTACCCGGCTGATACGGGCCGGTATTGAGAACGGTACGGTACTAGAGGTACTTGGTACCATTTTTATGTCAAAATAGTGCGTACTGGCCGGTACGGTACGGTATTCACAACTTTGTGCAATATTATGTATATTGTGTGTGTGTGAGTGAAGCAATTTGCACAAGGCCTAAACCACGGGGAGTTAAAGTAGAATTTAGCCTAAAAATTGTAAGAAATTGAGTTTTGATTGGTGTTGATGTATACGATTGCGGTTTATCAAAATGTGATTTTTGGTGAGGAAATAAAGAGTTGGAAAGTGGCGGGTGGTGATGAGTGCAAGACATGGAGTATTTTACATGTGTGTGTGTATATATACACATACACACATATATATGTTCTAGTTCATAAGAAATGAAGAAGAAGAGGACACTTATGTCATTTTACAAGTGCCGTTAGCGGAATCAATGTTGTGCTTTAGTCTACGAACCATGTGGTGGTTATGTGCTAGTTTAGAAATGACATAGGGGCAATCTGTATGAAGCCCAAACCGCAGGGGGTGAAAGTAAGGTTTACCCAATGTTTTTTGGTCTTGCTCTTACGCATGAGCTCATTCCAAATAGGTTGGGACAGATGGCTTAGTTTGGCATGGTTTGATTTACGAGAGGTCACATTATGTATTTCAACTATGTCGTTACTTGTTAGTCACTCACACAAAGTAGCTGTTCAAGGTGTTTTGGTGTGCTGTTGTCAATATGAATATTGATTAATTTGGTCAACTTTTTTTAGGTGCTTGATAATCTTCCACATGATCTTATCTATTCGGAGAATCAAGTTTCACCGTGGATGGAAGTGTGGATTGAAAAGCAACATGAAAGGTGAGCAACCACATTCAACTATTGTTGTTGTAGTAGTTTACTGCAATTCCACTCGAATTATCCGACATTATGTATGACTATCAAATAATCTTTTCAAGATTTCATATTGTAATTTGCAAATACTGCTATAAAGTCTCTTAAATACATGTAGTTTGAAATATGGTTGCCTAGGTAGAAACCAATGTCTTCACTGATCTGTTGCTTGTTATTGAGGTCGTTAGTATGTGACTTCGTTAATAAATCAATATTATTATGAAAACCACTTGCCATTTTGAGGTTTTTCTTTGTAGTAAAAAAAACGATTCAGTTTCTTGTGTACCACTAGGAGGGTGAGTGTGACATATGAAGCTTATTGGGCAGCAAAAGGTATATTCCCAATATTTGACTATATCAGACTGTGATATGAAACTTCTAGAGGGACAATGATATTCCCATGATGTTTGACTAATTGGCACATAATCATGGTTCCAATAAAAGAAATCATGATCTGTTACCTACTCACCTTGACATTAAGTTACAAGCTACTAGCTAGTGATCCTGTCGTTTCCGTACAAAAAATATATGTATAAAACTTAGAGTTTTCTACTACTAAGCTGAATAGTGGTCAAGACCGATATTATTTTGCAGGGGCTGAATGGCCGAGTCACAGTAATTTCAACTAATCCGTAAATTAAATTGGAGGAAAAGATTTAAGATTGATTTTTGGAAAGCTTGATTAATGCATTTTTGGTAAGTAAATTAGTGATGAACTAGAGGAGGGAAGCTTAGGGATGGCAACCGATAGGATTTGGATTGGGGGTCCATACCCCTACCCAATTGGGGGGCATTTAAAAGTCACCAAATCCATACCAAATTGGATAGCGGATAATAACACACTAAAGAATTTATGAGAAAAATGTAATTAAGTAAACTTATTTCAAGAGAAAATTACCTATATATCCTTTCGACTTTAGGTCAAATTCTACTTCAGTCCTTCTTGTTTCAATTTTGACATTAAGCCCCTTAAATTTTTACATTGGTTTTGTTAGAATATTAGAGTTAAAGTTAGAATGTAACCTAGTCCCTCATTGATTATGTGGAGTATTTTAGTTAGGTGATTACCTATATAAATAAAAGCTTTTACGTGATAGGGAGATACAATACCCTATACACTTCTATCTCTCTCTTTATTTCCACTAATATGGTATTATTAGAGCGGGTACCGATTCCACCATAACCCTAACCCTAACCCTAACCCTAACCCTAATCTATTCTGATTCCACCATAAACCCTAACCCTAATATATTCTGCCAAACCCTAAACCTAGCTGCCAAACCCTAACCCTAATCCTAATACAATAGCCACTGCTGCAGCCAACCAATAGCTGCCAGTCATTGCTACAGCCAGCAACTAGCAGTCGCGTCTAGCAGCCTTCTCCCACTGCCCATCGTTGGCTCTGCCACGTCCCGCAGACTTCTCCCACTGCCATTGTTGTCGCCTACTGCCCAACAGTTCTCTAGTCCCCAGCGCATCCTCTAGTGACTGATCTATGTGCCTTTAGGCTATTCGTATGTTTTCCTGGTTCGTTTATACCATTCGTATGGTTTTCGGAATTTTTTCCTCCATGCCCATATGCTATTTGTCCTCAGCTCTTTTGGTTATGCTGATAGCTTAGGTGGTTATTTCTCCTTGCTTTGGTTGGCGTTTCTTTCATTGATTGGTTGTCGATCCGTTTTGTTGGTGGATACCGTTCGTTGGTTGTTTGGTTGCTTGGCACAATGACTAACGAAACATCTGATTCTGCTACCTCTACTGTTATCCCCACTGTTACCCATTCTGTTGCCAGTTCTTCTCGCTTCTGTGACCGGAGGCCTATTACTTTCATTCTTTTGAATGCGAAGAACTATGCTATTTGGGCCAAGACTGTTGAGATCTATTTTGAGGGTGATTTCACTTCCCAATGGCTTACTGATGATCCTTCTGCAACCAATAGTTGTACTTATGCCGCTTGTAAATCTTAGGATGCTCGCATTCGCACGGACTTATGGAATAGTATGGAACCCCAGATCCGTGGTCCTTTGATGTTTTTACCCATCGCAAAACATGTTTGGAACCAGGTTAAGGATATATATTTAGGGTTAACAATTTTCGCCGTACGCATAATCTTCATCAGGCCTTTTTCTCGCTGACTATGGGTGACCAATCTTTGGAAACTCATTATGCTCGATTTTGTGGGTTTTGTGAGGAGATCGAGATTGCTGAGCCTATCTCTGCTGATATTCAAGTTATGGAGTGGCACCGATAGTCTTTGTTTGTTGCGCGCTTTCTGTTCAGTTTGTCGTCTCCCACTTATGATTCCGTTCGTTCATAGCTTATAGGATACTAGACTTTACCTTTTCTTGGTGAGGTCTTTAGTCGTATTCGTCAGGCTACTATACCGGATAGTGGTTCTACTTTAGCTTCTCAGTTATCCTCTGATCACTCGGCTTTTGTCACTACTGTCCCCTGTGGTGGTCATTCTCGTGATGGTTCTACGTCAGGGGGAGTTGGCCGTGGTAATATAAGTCGGGATTCGGGCCGAGGTGGTTTCAATTGTGGTGGTGGTCGTGACTCTGGCCATGGGGGTCGATCATCAAGCGGAGGTGGCCGTGGTCGTAGGCGGGTGCCTCGCCACTACACTTGGTGCAATGCGGATAATCATACTATTGACTATTGTTGGGATCTACATGGTCGCTTGATTGCCCACCAAGCCACCGTTTCTGAGGATGATGGTTCGCAGTTATCTTCTAGCACCGCCCCTCATTTAGTCACTCTTTCCGAGAATGAGTATCAACACTATTAGCAATATCGACAGTCCTCTGCCTCCACTGTTATGCTTGCTCAGAAAGGTCCACCTTGTACCTTTCTTGCTTCTCAGACTCCTTGGGTCATTGACTTTGGGGCGTCTGATCATATTACTGGTACTCTTACTATCTTGTCTGATTGTCGTCCATCTGGGACTTCTTCTCGTGTCACATTGGCTGATGACTCTACTACTTCTATTGTTGGTTTGGACTCTGTTCTGTTTTCTTCTCTCAGTTTAGATACTGTTTTACATGTTCCCCGCTTTTCTTTTAGTCTTATGTCTGTTGGTAAGATTAGCAAAGCCTTAAACTGTTCAGTTACTTTCTTTCCTGATTCTTGTATTTTTCAAGATCTCAGGACGAGGATGGAAATTGTTGGTGGTGTTGAACATGGTGGTCTCTATTATTTTTTGGATGACGAGCCTTCTGCTTCTGTTGCTTTCCAATTCACAGTTTCTCCTTACTAGCATCATTGTCGCCTTGGGCATTCGTCACTTCCCAATCTTAAACTGATGACCCCATCATGTAGTTGTGTTGAATCACTTTCTTGTGAAGCGTGTGAGTTTAGTAAGCATCACTAGGTTACCTTTCCCCCTAGAGAAGACTGTCGTGTGTCGAGTCCTTTTCATTAGTGCATTAAGATATTTGGGGCCCTATACGAGTTTCATCCCGTTCTCACTTTCAGTATTTTGTTATTTTTGTGGATGAGTATTCTCGTACTACTTACATTTATCTTATGCAAAACCGTTCTGAATTACTCTTCATCTTTATATCTTTTTACGAGAAATTAACACAGTTTTTAGATGCACATGGGGTCTTATATTAGTGCTCTTTTGCTCGGACTCTACAGCAAAATGGAGCTGCTGGATGCAAATTGAGTCACATTTTGACGGCCGCTCGTGCTCTACTATTGCACATGCATATTCCTAAATGTTATTGGAGTGATGCCATTCTTACTGCTGGTTGCCTTATTAATCGGATGTCCTCTACTGTCTTAGGCGGATAAATACCATATGCTCTATTGTGTCCTGCTCGCCCTCTTTACTCTCTTCCATCTAAGATTTTTGGCTGCATGTGTTATGTTCATGCCTTAGATCCTGATTGGGACAAACTTAATTCCCGGTCTATCAAGTGTATGTTTTTGGGCTATTCGCATACTCAAAAGGGTTATAAATGTTATTTGCCTCTACATCGTCAGTTTGTGTGTGCTGATGTTACTTTTCACGAGTCTGTACCCTTTTTTGCAGGACCCCCCCCCCCCCCCCCCCCCCCCTTGCAGGTCTATGTTCGCTGTTCAAAAGAATATCCGGCACCGTTTTCGCCCGCTATTGATTCTTGCCTGCCGTCCAGAGATCCGCCACCTCCTTCGTCTC
>JABCMJ010001262.1:0-16610 GCA_014822125.1 Arbutus unedo
TAATAATTATTTTTTTACAAAAAATATTTTAATTTACCCCTCGTATATTGCTAAATTTGCATTTTTTATGTACATGTATATTTTTAATCTATTTTATCAAAAAATATTATGACTTTTAATTTAAATTATTATTTTTTAATGTTTTAATTTTTTTTCTATTCAAACTTTAAATGTTAAAATTAAATTAAAAATTACTTATTATATTAGTTAATTTTATATAATTATTTATGCATCTTATGTTTTAATAATTATTATTTAATTTTATAAAGATAATATATTTACTTAATAAATTTTTTTATCTATTTATCCTCTGTATATATTTTATTTAATAAAAAATATAATATATTTCATAACTTATCATATCAAGAAGAAAAAAAATTCTTATAATTTTGTTAAACAAATTCATGTAATTTACTTGTAACACAATATTTTTACTTTAATTAAAGCTTCAAATATTAATGTTTGTTGATTTTGTACAATAGTTTTATATATTATATATTTGTAATTAAAATGATTATTTGAACTTCTATATTTGGTTATATTTTTAGTTTACATCAATTTATCAACGGGAGGTACATGTTTATTGTATTTGGCCTAAATTAACTAGATTATTTGTTTTGTGGTTTATATTATTTTTGTCATTATTTGTGACTCTAATAATAATATTTGTCCCACAATGATACATTGTGTTCCTAATCTCGAGGAAGTTTTCGGTACTAGATGACATGTTTATAATTGAGAAAAAATAAATTATATCGATATCATATTTGACGTGCTGCTTAAACATTTTTACTCATAAGATTTTTTTACTTGATATGATAAGTTATGATGTATATATATTTTCTATTAAATAAAATACATACAGAGGACAAAAAAATAATGAGATTCATTAAATAAATAAATTATTTTTATAAACTAAATAATTATTACTAAAATATAAGATGCGCAAGTATTTATAAAATTGACAAATATAACTCAAGTTTAACTTAATTTTAATATTTAAAGTTCAAATAGAAAAAAATAAAATATTAAAAAATAATAAGTTAAACTAAAAGTCATAATATTTGTTTGATAAGATAGACTAAAAATATACATGTACGTAAAGAATGTAAACTTAACAATATACATTAAGTAATAAATTAAAATACTTTTTGTAAAAAAATAATTATTAATATATAACTTAATAAAAATATAACTTAAATCTAATTTTATTTAAATATTTAAAATTTTAATTTAAAAATTAGTTTATACTATATACAGTCGTATATATAATTATCAAATATATATTTAAATGCACACATAAATAAATTAAATATATTAAACAAAAAAGAGATAATTTTTTTTTAAGAATGGGCATTTTAAGAGGGGTATTTTTCTCTTTCAGTAATAAAAATAAACGGCGTTAATAGAAAACTAACGACAAGAGGTAACAGTCTAATAGTTTCAAAACATGGAAGATAATTGTATTTTTTAAAATCTTAGGGGAGATTCCTGTATTTGTTAAAAACCTCATAGGAGGTCAGTGCATTTTACCCTTTTCTTTCTTGTTGCGACCGGTGCTTTTGTGGTCGTTTGGGTCCCATGGGGTGAACGAATCAAGTTAGGTGACAGTCACTCTTGCAATATATTATTTTTGTTAAGAGTAATTATATATTGTTTTGTATTTTGTATTTTGTATTTTTGCATATTATTTTTTGTATTTTTTATTCATTTCAATTGGAGAAATTAGAAAATGATAAAAATAGAGAATTAAATTTAAAAAATATAGATACGAAGATTTTCAATGCACTAAAACAATGCAAAATTATCTTTTATAATTTTATTTATTTTTTGAGACTTTTAGTCATGATTTTTTGCTTTCTGAATTTTCATAGTCAGGACAAATGATTGATCTAACAAATTGGTCCAATTCTACTAGAGCAAACCAATAAAGTGTTATAGAAATTGGAAAAGTCTCATGCATGAGATTGAAAAAAAACTCCACCTTCCGTTGAAGAGGTAAGCCCACGAAATCTTCTACAAAGATATTCGAATAATCACATATTACTGTGGTAAGTCTTCACAACTCAAACGACCCTCGTCATCCCATATCACAACTAAAAGATGGCTCTCGATCCTACAACTCGTGAACTACAGACTAGAAACCACCCTTGTCTTCCCAAAAATAAAAAATGCGTCGGGCAAGGCTGTTTTGAGCCTACAGCTCCCCCATTCTCCTGATTATGCAAACAATGACGTTGAACATGGCTCTCTTGGTTACATTTGAAACTTAATCAGCCATCTGGCAGAACCCACAATCTGTGATTACTGTGCCCCTTGTCAGCAGTCTGACCTCTTGTGGTCTGGTTGGCCACACTTAAAACATATAACCTCTCTCTAAGGACCCCTTCCCGTAGAGACAGATGATGGTGCATAAATAGCTTGCCTCTAATACCCCTGAAACTAGGGGTTGGCCTACCTTGGACACTCCTCACTCTAGCCCCATGATTTTGTTGTCACTACCTTAATCATACCCATGTCTCTCTTTAACAAATATGTTTTCGCAATCACAGGCCGCTCAAATAGATCTCCATAGTCTCAGATCTTCAGCTAGATAACCCTTTCCCTGATTGTCGGCCTGAGGCTCTTCTAGAACCTCTTGCATTTTAGGTCCTCATCTCTTGTTGTTTCAATAGCAAAGTGGGAGAATGACGTAAACCTGTTATGATACTCCACCACTATCATGTCTCCTTGCTTAAGGTCTTAGAACTCATATCTAAGCAAGTCATTCATCGCCTCTGCAAAGTAGCGGTTAAGAAATATGTCATTGAACACATCTCAAGTTAGGTCAGTTGTTTTGTATGTTACCCTTATCGTCTTCCACCACTGATTTGCCTCACCTGTGAATTGGTAGGTGACTAGTGAGACCCTTGGATAATCCCTTGTACTCTACAAAGTATCTAATGTATTCTCCCTTTGCTAAATCTAGTTGTCCATCGTAAATGGGTCGGCTCCACCGATGAACTCAGGCGGGTTCATGTGACGAAACTCCCGCATGGTTGTCATTGCCCTAGTCTAGTTTCTAGGCTGGTTAGTCGCTACATTCTAATTATTTTACACTAACTGTTGTAGAGCCTCAGCCATTGCTCTTACCAAGTCCTCTTCGTTGGCACATTTTGTTGCCCCTGCAGTTGTGTCACCCTTGCCCCTATCCTAAGCTCTACACGGTGACATCTCTCGAGAACATAGATAGAGACAAAACTCATTAACAACTAAATAGTAGTCAAGCACATATATACACATAACACAAAAGCACATACTAAGTAACACCCACAAGAAAATCCACTTGGTGCTTCCAGTTAACTTTTCCAAACCTCCAATTATAAGGCACTGTGATCAGTTGTTTCTTGTAATCAATTTCACGAGTAGTCAGATGAATGTCCGAAGACATGGTACGACACTCTCAGGGTGCTACTCTACATAAACACATAATGCTCATAGGACCCTATCTCACGGATTCTAGGTATTCGAACCATACTTTGTTACCAAATTGTCACATTCCACACTTTAAGGGCATGAAATAGAGCAATGAATCGAAACAAATAAAGCCAAAAACCTCAATTTAAAACATCAACTCTAATAAAAATACAAATATCTGTCATTAACTCTAATATTTAAACAATAAACCCTACGGGCCCACGCTCGCCCAAATAACAAAGTTTAACTAGAAACAATTAACAATTGATATAAAACTTAACTACTGAACTTCATAAAAATCTTTCCAATTCTCTAATTCATTGGCTCAGCTTTGTTACTTGTAAAAATATTTATTTACAAAACATAGGTCAAAACTCATATAGGAAAACACGCAACATTCATGATAACGAAGGTTAAAATGTATATCTCATTAATATCATATCAAAGTAAGCAAAAATAAACTTAAACACAAACTAACATGCTAATACAACACATGCATAACATGAAACTCTGCCATCAACGACAACTTGTGCAACTATGTTGAAACCAACATCACGTCCCAAACTTTAAGAGTACTTACGATCTTTCACTGCAGGCATACCCAGGAGTATGGGCACCCTGCATTGAGTTGACGGGCCACTCCTACTGTTGGGATATCTCCAAACCCGGTAACATTTTAACAATCTTTCACTGCTGAAATCACAAAGACACCGTATTTAAGGTAATCATCACCAATGCACGACCGTATAAAATATCTAACCCATTATTCCATACCCGAACACTATGCACAAACAAACAAAAAAGCAAGAAAACTGATTGAGTTAAAAAAAATTAGTTTTATGAATTTGTGGAGATCGTTCGAGCAGCCTGGCGCTTGCTCGAGCGTCAAAAATATGCTCAATGTCCAAAATAAAATATCAAAATTTTGAAGAGCTCGCTCGAGTGGCCTAGCCAAAATCTTAGGTTCTATTCTGTACGCGAACAGAACACGAACAACCCTACATCCCTTCACCTAAATTGTTTGAAAAACATCAAAACCATATGAAATCATGCATAAATTAACTTCAAACATAAACATGTGTACATTCATGACCGAAACGCGTTTTAAACTACATTAAAATAGAAAACTATGCAAAATTCTACCTCAATCTCGAAGAACAGACAGAAGTCCTAGTTTTATAAAACCTCTCGATTCCTCTGCATATCCAACTAATCTTAGGCTCCACTTATAGCTCTCGATACCGGAATCAACTCTCCAGTTACGCATTTTACGAGATTCTTGGGTAAGAATGATCGTTGTTCCCCTTCTACTGACCGAAACACGAAATGAACCAAAGGAAAACGAAGGTTTGTAATTGTTTTTGAATAAAATTGATGTAGGGTTTTCATTGGGTTTCTATATCCATTAAACCCGTAATTACACATTAATCCCAAAGTTCAAACAATTCCATACTTGACCTGAAACTTTTAAACTTCACTAAAAAGCCATAATTACTCCAATAATGTATAAAAACAAGAAATTACATAAAGTAATAAAAATTTGAAAGAATAATAGAATGAACACCATAGTGACCCCTTCCCAAATGGAAACCATCAAGTCAAACTCATGGCTATTTAGTGGTACCCCCCCCCCCCCATACGCGTCGAGAAAATTCATGCGTTTGTATTCGTTGTTGCATCCACCAACTGATCAATCTTTGGAAGTGGAAAGATGTCCTTCGGGCAGGCCTTGTTAAGATTAGTAAAATTAACACAGACTCTCCACTTCCCATTTTTTGTTTTTAACCATAACAGTGTTCGATAACCATTTCGGTATATACTTCTCGTATAGCTTTGGCTTCTAGAAGTCAATCAACTTTCTCAATGATTGCCTCTGTGTGTTGGACCACCGATCTTCTTCTTTTTTGCATCACGAGCTTGTGCACTGAGTCAACATTCAAGTGATGGCAAATGATGCCGAGATCCACTCGTAGCATCTCCTGGGGTGTCCGTGCAAATACATCGATATGATCTTTGAGTATCCGAATAAGTGTCTCTTCATATTGTTTAGATAACGCCTGCCCAATGAGGAACAATCTCTCTTGATCTTTTTCATGAGTTGGTACCTTTTTCAGTGTACCTTTTTAAGTTTCTCCATCACCCTATTGGTCGGGTCCCCCCCCCCCCCATCCTCTAGGACGGGCTGATCTGGTACTTCAATGGACTTTACGTGTTCTACTTTCGGCTTGTGCTTGACTGATGTCTCAAAGCAGCTTCTCGCCAACTTTTGACTTCCCCAAACACATTCGATCCTCTTCTTCCTGAAAGATTTGATCACCTGATGGTATTGCCCCCATCCCATGGAGCCATGTCCGTCCAAGAATTGCGTTATAAGCTTATGGCACATTCCACACCCAGAAATTCGTCTCCATAGTCACTTTTCGTGCCCGAACATGAATGCTTACTTGGCCCAGGGGCCAAACTGGCTCTACAGTAAAGCCGATTAGGGGGATGTTTTCCTTCTTGAGATCGGCCTGAGTGAGACCCATCTTTTTGAATGCGTCATAGTATAAAAATTCAGTTGGACTACCCTGATTGATAAGGATTCTCCGAGGGTGCTAACGAGCAGTGTGATGGCTAGCACATCATTATGGGAATACAAAACTCCCTCAAAATCTTTTGTCGTGAAAGAGATCTCTATTTCAAGCTCCTTATCGGGTTCTTTCCTTTCTTGCCTCAGTTGTTAGACGTGATGCTCATGCCGTCTTTTGCCTACGCATTATAGTCTTATTCTCATCAGCTGATTATACCACGACATGTATCACATGGATCGTTCCTGTGGCCATTACTTCCTCCTCAGAAGAATCTGATTCATTTGCCGCCGTTGGCCCCTATTGCTGCTACGCTGCTTTGGCAATGTATTTTTTGAGGTGCTCGGCTTCAACAAGCCCCTCTAGGAACCTTTTGAACACTTTGCATTTTTCTGTAATATGCTCATGATTTATGTGGTAGTTACACCACTCTATGCTCAGCTTTCTTTTCAGGGGCTCTCCTCTCGAACTTGGTGGTCACCTCTAGAAAGGTTCATCTTTTAATGGGCAGATCATCTTGAATATAGGGATGTTGAACACCGTTGTACGCATGAGATCCAGGTGGTTTGTACTCTTTTCTAGCAAAGGCCACTTTGGCTGCCGTTTTCTTCGGCTTCTTTCTTCCCTGTTCGGCCTCCCTTAACATGTTGCTTCTGTGACTTCAACTAGCCGAACGGTCAATATCTCTCCCGATCTCATCCTCCAGATTGACATACTTTTCTACCCTGACCCTTAGATCCAAAATTGTTTCGAAAGCATTTACCATAAGTGACTCACACAGCCGGTCTCGAGACGGCAAGCCCAACTTGAAAGAAGCAACTGCAAATTCTTTGTGCAGTTTCCGATCTTATTGTATGCGCCCAGTATCTGCTCACGTATTCCCTCAAACTCTCATTGGATCTTTTCTTCATTGCAATGGGGATATCCAAGTACTTATTCTGAGTTCAGTTTGCAACAAAGCTCTTGGTGAATTGTTCAGCCAATTGCCCCAGCTATGGATTGAGCATAGGGGAATAATATGAAATCAATTCAATGTCGTTTCGCCTAGGCGCATTGAAAAACTCTGCAAAATAGGTTCTCATGGCCAGAATAGATTATCATGGCCTGTAAGAACCCTTTGATGTGAGCCATTGGGTCCGTCCTACCATTGTATATTTGAATTTTTAGGGGAGTGAACTTTCTGGTTAACGTCTCCCCTTCAATTGTGTTAACAGTGGTGATGCCGTCAACTATTGCAATTCTTTTTGTGTTGTGTTGTCCTTAGTTCGGCACGCCGCCAATTGTTGATTAATCTATTTTCTCATATCTTTAAAGTCTGGGTGAACTTGGGGTGTCCAAGTCAAGGCTTGTCCTTCTCGGGAAATATTGGGGACGCTTGCAGCTGGCAGTTGCCCTTCTCGCGATCGATTTTTCCTTATGTGGCTTTAGTTTCGCCGATTGTTGCACTGGACCTACACCATCCTTGATCGTCTACCTTTTTTCGTGTCAACAGAACGTGCTCGGTCCCTTGCTCGTCGGAGGGCTCTGTTTTTCCTCTCTATTTGGTGGAGGTAGCTTCTCATATATTCGAGTTCACGGTCTCTCCTTCGCAACCTTTTCTTATTACTATCCTTCGTTTCTTATCGAGTTCTTGAACGCAACTCGTCACGGGTTTGAGATCTCCTCCCTTCACTGGGTGGGTCTCGTTGCCCACCCTCTGGTGCCAAAGGAAGTGCTGGTGGTGGAGGCGGTGGAAGGTCCACTTGTGGTGGGTCTCGAACTTGTTCTTTAGGTAGATTCTCTATAAAGCTTGGTGGAGAAATCTCTGGAACGCCTTTTCTTTGACCTTTCGGTTTAGGGGGTATTAGGAGTGGATATTTTGACTTCTCCTTCCCAATGTTTTCCTTTGGTATGTCCTTCAATGGTGTGTCTGCCATGAAATCTTAATTTTTCCACGGACGGTGCCAATTGTAAGTGGGGTGATTTTCTCAATTAAGGCAAAAAACTAATATCTCACTTATCCAGCGGGAATTATGCTCTCTCTCTTGTGACCTATCACTTGCAAGACAATAACTCATCAAAGGATCCACCATCTTTATGGCGGAAAGACACTCCAATGATTAAATTAGATAAATGTCACAAGAGTATATGTAAATCAAGTTAATATTCTCTATTAGCGCTTGAGTTGGTGTCTACCTTTCATTATGGACTTGAACTTTTATTGATAGACTTTGTACTCAATCTCGCTAATTCTCTTAGGAATACGACTCTCGATCAGAATTGAAGTTAGATTGTTTTCTGATTGGCCACTAATGAGATGAATCTAATATGGTTTTATCAAGAAAATTATCTTCTACTATTAGAATTTTATTCAACCATAAACTCCTCGTTTAAGTTGAATTGACCTTGCACTCCTCACCCACATCTGATTAGAATCTTATTGCAACATATTCAGAATTCCTTCTTATCTAGGACTTGAGATTGCCAACTGCCCTTCGTTTGATCGGCAACATTCCAAACCGCTCTTTTTAGGTCGGCAACATATTAGACCGCCCTTCTCAGGTCGGCTAATCACTGAACAACCATTCTCAGGTCAAGTATAATAGGAACCGCCTTTCTCAGGTAGGCCGTGCCCTCATGTGATCAACACATACGCACGTGTGTGAGAGAACTTGTTTCCCGAACTGGCTGATTTATTTAAGGAAAAACATAATAAAATTTATCTAAGTTTTACCTCATTCAGTACTTTTTAGTCTTGTATCAATTTTTTGTGAACTATTAGTATCTTGACGAAAGAAATTAGACATATAAAACTATGTCTAAAATTTTTAAAAAGTTTATAAAAGACGAAATTGATGCAGTTTTCATCTTTAGTGATTTTTTCTTTGTTTTGGAACATAATTTTATTTTTTAAAATTTCTCGTTGAGATGAATTAATAATTCACAAAAAATTATACAAAATAAAAAACATGAATTTTTATCAAACAAGAACGAAAAACATAACGACACTTCAAATATTTAAACTAAAAAGTATTGATACATCCAAATTACTTTTTAAACATTGAACGTCGATATTAGCCCCATTTGGACCGTGGTAATTATTGAATTACTGTCTAACTGTTTTTTTGTTCTTATTTAAATTTTTTTATAATTTTTTATTTTGCACCGATTTTTTTATGTTTATTGCTATTCGTCTTGACGAAATGAATCTAAAAAGTATAAAATTATCCCCAAAAATTTTAAAAATTCAGAAAAGATGAAAAATAAATCAAAACATGATTCGTTTTTACGTATTTTTCATCTTTAGTAATTTTTTTTTAGTTTTTGAGTATAATTTTGTATTTTTTAGATTTTTTTCGTCAAGATGAACTAATAAATATAAAAAAATCAGTGAAAAAATAACAAATACAAATTTTTTTTGAGTAAAGATAAAAAAAAATCATAGGCCAAATTGGACCAATATCTTTAATAATAATTTAATTCAAATAAGTTCAATTTTTTTATTAGTACAAAGACGGAAAAAAACATAATAATTTAGTGAGGGCAGAGAGACCCTTCACTGAGTATTATCCTATATATACATATCTAATATCTCCCTCCCAACTCTGCAGGCCGCTTCAAATGCGACTAACCATGTCGTCGTCTGCTCTATCTCTACCACTCTCATCAACCTCAATTACCCACACTCATCCCAACCATGGTTACTCATCTTCATCAAACCTCTCAGTTCCACCAACCCCATCAGCATCTCATACTCAGCAATCCTCTTTCAAACTCCATTCCCCCTCCAATCCACCTAACCAACCCAAAACCATTCGGTACCGTCTCAACCAGCTGTGCCGTGACGGCCAACCCCACCTCGCCCGCGAACTGTTCGACACACCCCCAACGAAAAACCGTGCTTTGGAACACAATCATAATTGGGTTTGTCTGCAATGGCATGCCGGAGGAAGCCCTGATATTCTATTCCCGGATGATGTCAACTGCAAATACCGTTTGTGATTTCTACACTTATTCTGCAGTTCTCAAGGCTTGCGCCGAGGCTCGACAACTTAGGATAGGTGAAGCTGTTCACGGCCATGTTCTGCGTTCGTATTCAAAACCTAGTAGAATTGTGTGTAATTCGCTTTTGAACATGTACTCTAGTTGTTTGAGCTCAAACGATGATGGAACGGGTTACGTAGATGATTTAGTATGTCGGGTGTTTGATACTATGAGTAAACGAGATGTAATTGCTTGGAATACTCTCATTTCTTGGTATGTAAAAACAGAGAGATTTGTAGAAGCGTTTAGGAGTTTTTGGTTGATGATGAAATTTGGAATAAAGATGACCGCTGTGAGCTTTGTCAATGTCTTCCCAGCTGTTTCGAGGATGGGGAGCATTAGGAGAGCTAATGTGCTTTACGGTTTGCTTCTTAAATTGGGAAGTGAGTTTGTTAATGATCCGTTTGCATTGAGTTCAGTAATTTTCATGTATGCTGAGCTTGGTTGTCTTGATTTTGCTAGGAATGTATTTACCCTTAGTTTGGAGAGAAATACAGACGTTTGGAACACCATGATTGGTGGATATGTTCAGAATAATAGTCCAGTTGAAGCATTAGATATTTTCCTCAAAGCTTTGGAATCAAAACATACTGTTCCCGAAGAAGTGACTTTTCTCTCAGCTTTAGCTGTAGCTTCACAGTTGCAGCGTTTAGACTTTGCTCGTTAGCTACATGCATATTTAATGAAGAATTCAGTGACCTCACGTATCATGATCCTAAATGCAATGATTGTCATGTATTCAAGGTGCAATTTGGTAGAGATGTCCTTTGAAATTTTTAGTAGAATGTGTGAAAGAGATACCATTTCTTGGAATACTATGATTTCTGCTTTTGTGCAAAATGAGTTGGATGATGAAGGATTGATGCTTGTGTATGAGATGCAAAAGCAAGGGTTCGTGATTGATGCTATAACCATAGGTGCGGAAATTGGGAAACAAACCCATGCTTATATTCTTAGACATGGCATTCAGTTTGAAGGAATGGAAAGTTATATCATAGATATGTATGCTAAATCCGGTTTGATTCAAGATGCACAAAGATTGTTTGAAATGTTCTGCACACATGGTAAAGATCAAGCAACATGGAATGCTATGATTGCTGGACATACCCAAAATGGGCAAATTGAGTAGGCTTTCACCATCTTTAGGCAGATGCTTGAGCAAAATGTAATACCTAATGTAATACCTAATGCTTGAGCATCAATTCTACCTGCCTGCCATCCATTGGGAAGTGTGGCTCTAGGCAAGCAACTCCACGGCTTTGCTATTCGCAACTGCTTGGACCAGAATATCTTTGTGGGCTTTGCTCTCATAGACATGTACTCAAAATCGGGTGCAATAACTTATGCGGACAATGTTTTTTCCATGTCCCTTGGAAAGAATTCGGTCACATACACCAACATGATATTGGCTTATGGTCAACATGGTTTGGTGAGAAAGTGCTCTCCCTATTCTACTTAATGGGGAAATCTGACATTAAACCTGATGCCGTTGCCTTAGTTGTTGTCTTGTCTGCTTGCAGTTATTCTGGGTGTGTTGAAGAAGGCCTTCAAGTATTTGAGTAAATGGAGAGAGAATACAGAATTCAGCCCTCATATGAGCACCACTGTTGTGTTGTAGACATGTTAGGGAGAGTAGGGAGGGTGGTGGAAGCTTATGAGTTTGTTAAAGAGTTGGGTGAAGAGGGTAACAACATGAGAGTTTGGGGATCCCTTCTTGCGGCTTGCAGAACTCATGGGGAATTTGATTTAGGAAGAATTGTTGCAAATAAGTTGCTTCAAATGGAGAGGGGAAAGTCCTTGTCAGGTTATCATGTTTTGCTGTCAAATGTACATGCAGAGGAAGGGAACTGGGAGTATGTTAACAGGGTGAGAAAAGGGTTTGACGAAGAATGTTGGCTGCAGTTGGGTTGATGTAGCTGGTTTTGTGAACTCTTTTGTGTCGAGAGATCAAAAGCATCCCCAGTCTGATGAAATATATGAAACATTGGAAAAACTAGCTATAAAGATGAAAGATGCTGGTTATAGACCTGGTCTTGACTCAGAGATAGGTTCAATTTCTGAGTTAGAGGAATGAATAACATTTCATTTTGGATTAGGATAGCACATGATATTCAATTGGGAGACTAACCACTTCATCGTATGACAATGAACAATCCGTCGAGTAAAGGCTTGGCTTAGTAAGTAGTGGCAGGTTTGATGTGAGTCCTTCTACGGGACTCTGCTGGGGAGTAGGGTGAATAGTTCCCTTGGGAAGGTAACTGGAAGGCTGTCAAATGTTGCATTCTATGTTTGGATAGCTACTCATGTTATCTTGCAGCAGATAATCTGATTGAAAGGAGGAGGATAGTTGTCAATTGTGTCATCTGTGTAAGAGGATGAGGAATCGGTTTCACCCTTTCTCATCCATTGCGAGGAGGTAAGGGATTTTTGGCTATGGTTCTTGCATTGTTTGAGGTCAGTTGGCTGTGCCAAAAGGATATGGACTGGTGCTTTATTTGGTTAGATGACATTTAAGGAAGCAGAGAAGCAAGGCATGGTGCCTCTCGGCTCTTTGCTTGATTTGGCTTATTAGGGAGCAAGGCAATGGAAAGACTTTTGCAGGGGTAGAATTGCAGGTATGTGCATTTGAAAATTGTTTTTTGGTGATACTATATAGCTGGCTTCCTGGAAGATGCATGCCTTCATTTTGATAATCTTTTGGTTTTAAAGATTCTGTCGTTGTGGTAGTGTGTCCTCGTTTTGTTGTCTTGACGAGTTTTTTCCTGGATGTTCATACCATAGCTATTAAACTTGGAGCCATGGGGTGTGACTACTAGGTTGGATGCAGTTACTGCACCAAACATAAAAAGATCCTAAGCCCATTTTGTCAGGCCAGTATTCAGCTCTAAGGTTGTATATCTTGTTGAGTAATTATTTCTGAGAAAGTATTGGCCCTTCTATTTCATAGTTGCATACATGGATTCTCTCTTCTTACCCCCCTCCCCCTTCTTTCTTACATGTGTGTCTGTGTGCACATGTGCACGTGCATTTCCATATATGTCTCTCCAAGCATTCTCCTGTCCCCCCATGACATACTCTCGAACTTGAAGATAGATAAGGAAGCAATTTAGGCAGGAAACAAGCTCTGGTAAACATTCTTCAAAGGTAGTTCTAGCAAGCAACTTAGGCAAGAAATATTCTTCAAAGGTAGTTCTAGTAATAGCAGAAAAAAATGACATGTACTCCAATTTGACTCTTGTCAAAGGGGCCGTCAGAAACAATTTGGATTTTGTTTCGACTGCAAAAGCACCGTCTTTGTGTTTATTTGCTTGATTTTTCCTAAGTAAAAGCATTGGTGCCTTTTATTTGCAGATGTTATACTTTTTGTTTACAGATTATATTCAGATTTGTTGTACTTTTTGTTCTTGCCAGTGATTCGAACTCAAAAGTGTATTTATTTCTCGTCAAAACTCCTTGATTTGCATGCGTTTATTGTCTATAAATTGCATTTTATGTATTTTTATCATTTAACGCGTGTTTTGGTTTTTAATGTGCAAATTAGGTATTTTATAGGGATTTATGAGGTTCGGGACGTTAACAGAAATTAAGTCAAGAAATTGAAAGTAAAAAGGCAAGAATGAAGGCAGAAGGTTCAATTACCGGTAGTGAATGCAGTACTACCGGGTAGTAGAAGACACTGACTTTTGGAGATTTTAAGACTATACATTGAATTACTGGTAAGAGGTACTGAATTACCGGTAATAGAGTGCACTGCTTGAATTTGCTGAAAAAGAGAAAAATGAGACAGAACCTACAATTACCGGTAATAGAGTGCACTGCCCGAATTTGGAGAAAAGCTGAAATTACCGCAAACGAACATGTATTACTGGTAGTATTACTAGTAATAGGGTGCAATCGAGAATTTTCTTGTTTTATGGGATTTTTATTCTTTATTCTTATCTTTATCCTTGTCCTTATCTTTTTGTTAGTTTAGAGATCTATTTAATAGGACCCTAGATAGGGATTAGAGGGAGTTTTTTCCATTCGAGAATTATCTACAGTTTGGGATTGAAATTGAAAATTTTTATTTTATTTTCAAGCTCATCTTGTTTTTTTTATATTTCATGGATTCTATTAAATCTATGAATAGCTAATCCTCTCAAGATTTGATTCGAAGATGAAACATCAAATCATGACTTAAGGTAATTTGATCCTCGCACAAGGTCTTCAATTTATGATGTCGTTTTATTAAATTAAGAACTATTTTGAAATCAGTTAAGAGTTTTTATAGAATTTTTGCTTATGTGTAGACAACTTTCGTTGGCACACACAATTCTTAGATTTACAAGATTTTGATTTGAAAATTGAATTTTCTTATCTTGATTATGGAACGATCATCAATCTTTCTTGATTTTTGATAAACCATAAAACCGGAGTTGAGTTATTACGAGTCACGGTCGATGTGGATCCCGATAATTGGATCTTATTTTTATTAATTAATTTTCTTAAGTATTTTCTCAACATTTTTACACAACCAAAATTTTCAAACCTTCTATTCCTCTCTCCCAATAAACTTTCAAATTACTCGTTCCCTGTGGATTTGACTCCGGACTTTCAGATTTATTATGCTACAACCGAACTCCTGATCCTACGCTTGGGACACTTTTTATTGACACCGGTTGACGACAAACATTTTTAATATGTGTTGTTCTTCTTGCTATGGTGTTTTTAATATAGCCATTATTCAGTTTTGCGAGTGCAAATAAAATTTATTAAGACAATCTCTCATTTCATTCAGTTCATTTGTGCTCTTTATTATGTCATTTCTGTTTCACTTTGTCAGTTTTTTGTTAGTTTTCAACACACATTGCTGTTTTTTTTTTTCTGGGAACCATGTCAGCATCCTACTTTAGATCTTAGTAGTAGAAACATTTTATCGGGCAGTGAATTCACCTTAGAACCTTTTACTCTCGCGTAGGATTAATAATTTTGACTTAAACTTATGATTTCATCCAAATTCACCCACCCTAAAGTCACTCAAACCCAGCCCAGTTAAAATCACTCAAAAATTACTTATGCCACACAAAATTACTAATTTCACTCAAAAAATACTAAGATGACGTAAAATTTATTGACGTTACTTCAAAATTCCTAATGACACCAAAATTTTATTATTGTCACACCAAAAATTACCCCAGACTATTTAACACCTCCAAAGCTTCCTTAAATAAAACCCCCCGAGGGTGTCGTTATTTGACAAATCTTCGATAAATGGCCATTCTGCCCTCAAAAGTGAATTTTAGGGGACATGTAATTAATGCGCTCCCCCCTGGTCCATTTGATAGACACACAAAAAATTTCTAACAAAGATCTCTTATTTTGCTAAAATGAGAACTTCTTATTTTTTGATCAAATTTAGATGATCTAAATCGTTCAATGTGTCTAAAACATGTTTTTAAGGGTACTTACGAAAGCTCAAAATATTATCGAGAATGGCATGATGCATGCAATTTTTTATAAAACTATTCTATTAGCATTTATGAATAACTGTTTAGATCAATCCCTTCCTGATAATTTTTTGAGCCGATTTCTCGAGATTACCTTTAAAAATATGTTTTAAACAAATTAAATGGTTCAGATCATCAAAATTTGATCACAAAATGGAAGGTCCACATTTTAGTAAAATAAGAGATCTCTTATTAAAAGGAATATATATATCCTAGCGGTTACCCGTGCCAGAACCGGAAATTTAAAAATCTTCTGGGTCAGCACTCAATAATAATTGAGTATAACAATGCTTGCTCATTGAATAGTAATTAGAAGATTACACGCGTAAGACATTACATGTTTCTATTGATTATTACATGTTTCTTTTGATTATTAGCATCAAGATTTACTTCTCGTCTTTGGGCTTTTAAAATGTAAGACCATTACCATATTAGCTTTACCAACAAAGAAAAGCAAATTGAACCAATTGAAAACTCACGGAGTTTACTATCGGTAATGATGCTTCTATTACCAGTAATACCGACAGTAATCCTAAAAAGTTAGAACCTACTATTACCAATAATATCAGCTATCGCCCAAAATCCTTCATCCTTTGAATTCAATACACTAACTCAACAAAAGACATAAAGGGGAAGTGTTAAATTTAATGTCTTGTTGTAATTTTATATTTCAGACAATTGAAGCAAATGGAAGCCATTGGGTCACATATACAAATTAAGGCCATTGGATCACAAATTGAAATCAAGTGAAAATCTAAATTAATCAAATCACAAAGTGAGTTTTCAAGATACTGAAGCAAATAAAAACTTAAAAGAAAAACAAGAGTGGATTTCCTAACACAGAACATTGATTTTGATAGAAATCCCAAAAAGTTTAAAATACATACACAAAAGCCTTAATACTTGAAATTTAATTTAAGAGTCAAGTAAAGTCTTGAGATTGCCGGACACAAAAGATAATCAAAGCCTTCATACCAAAGGGAAATGAAGAATCAAAGCAAAATAAAAGCATCCATACCTTGCATCATGTGTCCAAAACAGAGACTAATTGATACAAAAAATGTGTTGCCAACTC